>QVOA01006822.1:0-43078 GCA_014825685.1 Pseudomyrmex cubaensis | reverse complement strand
AACCGGTGCATAGGAACATTAACGTTGAATCGATCGTAAGTATTGCTCCGGGTGTTTTGCAGTTCAATGCACTTGAGGCTTACTCAATTCGCGTTATCCACGAATCGCAATATTTGCGTGCATACAAAGGAAGTGCAGCTCGAAGCAGAAACGTTGATGCTTGACAACATCCTCGTTCCTCGTGCAAGTCTTCCGTAAGCACGTATAGAGCGTCTCTCGTCCATTGTGTGTTGTGGAGCGCGCAAGCTAATTTGCGGAAACTCAAAAATAAGCAATAAATAAACAAAATTTTTTACAAAAAAATTAATTTAACTTTTTTAAAAAGTTTGATCCTAAAAAATTTAGTGAATAATAGTCCAACTTTTCGAACAAACATGCACAAACTTCGTCGACTTTAAAAATTATAGCTTACATGGACATAATTAAAGTTTGCAATAGATAAAAACACTTCAAACACTTATAACCAAACAATCAAAAGTTATAATGTATAAAATTATAAAAATATGTTCTGTGAGACGCTTGTAGAGCAATAATAAATACACAAGTTTGGAATCCAAGGTTTTTAACTTTTAAAATAATTGCCTGTGTTATCCTCTTGTTTGCAAATCTGATCATGTGCAACACACTTCAGATATATGATTATCGTCTCTATCCATAGTAGATTGTTATTCCAATCGTACGTCCCTGTATCGATCCATTCGCTAACGGTAATTACGATTCTCAGCGGCTGTAGTATATGCGGATATCGAAAATGTGCATTCAGTTGTTATTCGATAGGTTATTTGTTTTATAAAATTACTAAAAAGCGCGCACGCGCACGCACACACACACACACACACACACACACACACACACACACACACACACACACACACACACACACATATATATATATAAGAGATAGGTTTAATCACGCGAATATATTCGTTTTGGTGAATTTTATAACATACCACTGTCACAAAGAGAAATTTTATTCATTATGAGGGAAGATTAAACAATAAAGTAAAATAATTAACATGTATGTACACAGAATGTCTATTACATTATTTGTCAATGATTTATCTTTGGTCGCGCGATATCGAGGTGTCACTCAACGTATTGGTATATAAACGATAAAGTAATAAAAATAAAATATATATTATGCTCGGAAAACACAGGTGAATTTTTTTGTTGTCCATCAAAACATTTTTTTTCAGACCGTTACTAAGCGACGTAACTTATATTGGTTGATCCGCAAACGGAGTAATACATCCAACCGTGCCATTAATAGACTAACTAAGTGCGTCGGTTCTCTTCTACAATTTCTCGGATATATTTCAAATCGAATTTTCCGCGTTTTCCTGTTGATTATATATATCCGCCGGTTGTATATCGAATTTCACTAAACACTCCGACTGACCTGCATTCGATATGAAGCGGAATAAACGCGCGCGAGAAAAGGGAAGTAGAACGCGGGCTACACGCGGGTTATGAGATACGAGCACTTAGAGCCCCGTTTTGCTGCACTCGCAATTCTTCTTATTTTTCTTTGCTAGTCGTGGAGATTCCTTTCGCAGTTACATTCGTAAACGTAATTGGCCGACAGGCATCCGTGAAAAAGTATACGGTGCATTACCGTGCAGTGATGGCGGTCGATGCAGCAATGTAAACGGCAAATGGAAATGATCTCGTAAGGTTTCATGGAAATTGCCGAGTATTCTGTTTTCTGGCAATTCTTTCGATAGATATCGAGTGTTCCGCGCATAATAATAAAAATAAACAATTCACGCGAACCAATTGCACTGGCCAATCTTAATTAGCTAATATCGATATTCAAACAGGTTTTACTTGCACAAAATGGAAGTCACGAGAAAGCGGTGTTCGAAACGATCGTGTGTATAGTGCGCTCGAGGAAGCGATAGCGCTAATCTAAGATAAACTGTATTTAACGATTTATTTAACCAAAGTAAAGGCTGGCCGCGATCAATGCTAAGTCCGATAAAAGGCGATGGTTTTTTTTTTCTCGAGAAAGAAAAGCATCGAGGAAGATTCCAAGTAACCATGGTTTCAACGTTGTTTATGTATAAATTTTCGGCAATATTTTATAATCGCTGTATCATTATATACGTATACTTTCCCACAATCATGCTTACAGACATTTATGAGAATTTCTTTTACTGTGTTGCAAAAACATTTTATCGTGTTATAGTACTCGACTGCATTTTCACAGGATGTAAACCGCATAACCGGCACGCAAAAATACGCGGTCGATGTAACGCGGCTGCATAGCAGCAGTATTTTTTCTCTTTTACCCTTTCCTCTTCTTCGTTCTCTCTCTCTCTCTTTCTCTCTCTTTCTCTCTCCCTTTTTTCTTTCTCGATGCGCATGTTTTTCGCGAAAATATGTATCCAGTCTGGACCAGAACATGTAAAAACAAATGCACAATATCGCCACGCGCAACGCAACGCGACGCGACAGTCTCACGCGTCGCGTAGATTAACCCGACAAACGGAAAACTGATTAGAGCAGCAGGTATCTCATTTTATTTTGACCGGTATTCCGGAAGTAATGTTTTGTGAGAAATGTAATTTTACGTTGGATCAGCTGTGAATAAATGTAAAACGAACCGCCAGTCGCCTGCGCCGTTTGCATTCCTTGGCTATTAACTTACATTAGGCACCCTGTTCAGTATATCTTGCGCGGATTATTTAGCCAGTAATTCTATGTACGTATTTATATTAATCGAATCGAACGGATTTAAACATTTTCATAGGTACCTATAAGCAATGACAGCTGATATAAATTTGGAATAGAGAGTTCACAATGGGTATGTATCAACATGCGAATGAATATGTCGCGTGCGCAGATTTATTGGCACACAAAAATATACGACATATTGATTGTTGCAAACTGTTCAGCCGAACTGTTTGTTTTCTGTTTTTCTTTTTTTTTTTAACGAAAAATCTCGGGAGGGGAGAAAGCATGAACAATTTTCCGTTTGAACGTACATCATATGCGCGATTTGACCGATTGTTGAACTCGCGTAAAGATCGATTTGGTGAATATAAGGCCACCGTGCGCCGAAAAAGATGACTCCGTAAAAACGCGGCGCACGGATTACACGATTCGATTATCCGGTTTATTCAGATGAAATGCCAAGCCGCATATACATCGAGTATTGTACAACGATAACGGACACGCCGGTAATTCGAACACGAGTACACTTCAATATGTATTGCAACGGCGTATGATTTATAATAGTAGCAAGTTATTATTTTTAAAAAAGCGTGATTTTCGTATTCGATTATTACAAATTGAGTAGATTTAATTAGCAAAAAATGAAATTTATTCTTCCGACCTGCAATTATGCTGTGTACTATAATACGAATTATTAAAACTTTTATTTTTTTATGTATTGACTTTATAATGATATTTTAACATAGAGTTTTTTATAAAGCCAATAAAGTGCATCGTATATTGTATATTATCCGTGTGTGGTTTATCTAAGAATAATAATATTTTTCTTGTGTGATATTATTAAATTTTTTGCAACACGCGCAAATAATGTCAAAGAAATTTAAAATATGTAATTCGTAAAATTATAGAATAACATTTTCTCTCTTTATCCTGCCTTGTTATATATATATAGATAAAACGAGTTGATTTTGTATATATGTTATGGTCAAAGCCCGAGGCCATCCTAGAATTGACTGGTCAATGCGTGGAGCATGGTCAAAGCCCGAAATAGAGTTTTTGGCATACTTTTTAATGTACGCTATTACCGCAGTGACATATTATAGATTAGGTTTTTATAGAAAGGAGGTGCTTTTGCCTACATATGTACAATAGTATGTGATATAAAAGAAATATTTTATACGTCTCAAATGTCCATTCGAGCTTTGACCGTTGTTCTGCGCGTTGATCAGTCAATCTTAAAACCGCTCGTGCTTCGGACTTTATATGTGTGTGTGTGTGTGTGTGTGTGTGTGTGTGTGTGTGTGTAATCGTGCATACATATAATCATCTAGTTCTTACACAAAATATCTCGCGCATTTAACGAACGACATAATGCAAATATTTAATAATGCTCGAAACTTCAGGATAATAAACCAGAACAGCTTATTCAAGTTAATCTCAAAATAACTAAAATATCAAGAACATTAATTTTGATGTTACTGAAATGTTGCAAAACAAGCGTGTTTTGCTCTCGTATCTATTTTGTAGAAGAAAAGAATTTTGCAATGTGTATATGAAGAATGTAATAAAATAATTATAAGTTAAAGAAATTATTTCGCAAAAAGAATTTTTTCCGCTCTTATATACTAACAATTATTCTAAATACCATGTCTACAACTGCACGTTTTGCTCGCTCTCTTTTTCTATATCATTGCGATTTTTTACTGAACAAGTTGCTTCTTCCGCTCTATAAATCTCACGAATGGTGACTTTTGGTTACCCAGTGTGAGACTATTCGCGGATTACGGGGTTAAAGTGGCTGAAGTACTCTTGCGTGCATTTCTCCCGATATAATCGCTCGTGCGGGGATGTTTACGTAGAGAACGCCGGGTGTGCGGCTCCACAGTTTCGCGCACTATCAAAAGCGCTCGGCAATGTGTGCGCGCGCAGGCGACCATTAAACCCGCGCTCCAGCTATAAGTAAATTCGCGGGAACTACTCATGCCAGCAGCCATAAAAGTTAATCTTCACCGCTCGTTCTCGCGCGGTTGTTCTTCCGCGCATCCCTTTTGCATCGACCGATTCGACGATGCAAGGAGCGAAATCCGTATTTCTTTCGACGCTGCTTTCACGGCTCCGAGGGCAAATAACGAGAGAAAGAGTGAGACAAAAGAGAAAGAGAGAGAGAGAGAGAGAGAGAGAGAGAGAGAGAGAAAGTGATGAAAGGAAAGAGAGTAAAACAAAAGGACTATAAGCAAAGAGAAATCGCTATGTCTTACCTTTTTCGTCTGTTTGGCAGTAACCCAACAGAGAGACCGTTACTGCTAAGAACATTAGCAGTCCCATGTCGGTGAGGAACGCCGGCCTTTTCCTGTGCATCTTCTTTTATTCAGCCAACCCCGTTTCCTGTCTACCTCCGCCCGCAGACTCCTCGCAGACTGGCGCGCACACTCTCTTCCACTTTCGCGGCAGTGAAACGGGGTAACACACACCGATCTGACGAACGACTTCACGGACCGGCTCTTAAGGGATATCGATTTCACGTGACGGGGGTTACAAAACGCTATTTACGGGGTAGAGCGGGCTAAGATTCGAACGTACTTTTCCCATCCATTTCTTGCTCGTATGTCTTCCCCGTCACGCACATCGCACGGATCTTTCTCTCTTCTTCCGCGAGAAACGTTTGATGTCTACGAATCACAGCGGCACGGGAGAAAGGATTAGTAGTCGAATTGAGACGCTTTCTCTCCTTGCGGACACGTGCTTATCGATCGGAGCACGCGGTACATCCGTAGAGACGTTAACGGCTGATTTAGTGGAAAAGTATAAAACCGGCGAACGCTTCCACAAACGTGATCGTCGGTTCTTGGGTGACGTGTCTCCCAGGCTGTGAAACGGACGGTGCGGAAGCTGGCATCTCGTTGCACATATTCCCTCCGGTCGTCGATTCGGTCGATTCTGAAAGAACAGCGAATGCACATAGCTATAAAACGACGCGCAGACTTTCGCGTGTGAAACAGTATTTCCGTAACGCTAGCATACCGGGCTTTCAGGCTTTCGACACGTACGCGCCTGCAGAAAGCTCCGCGTATACGCGAAAACTTGTGTCAGAGCGTACGTTGAATATCGTGGAGCAGGTGCGCGATGTGTGTCCGATAACTTTTGCGCGCAAAGAAAATATTTGAGATATAGTATTGATATAATCGAGAAATGTCACAACGCGTTAATAGAAATGTTGTCAGTGACAATTAATATACATTCTATATAGCGCTCTTTGGAAAATTAATATTAGTATTAAATTAACATTATCTATTAACGATTTTCAATACACATATATCCTAAAAAAAACTAAACTACAATTCTATAATAACTTCAAAATTTAATATCTGTTAAAACTCGCGTGTCCGGTGACTGTCAATGCATAAAAGTTTTAAAAATTTATATAAAGTCTTCCTCTCTCTCTCTCTCTCTCTTTATATATACATATATATCAAAACTTTCTGTGGAAAGATTTCTGAAGATCAGTGAAAATAATAAGATTTGTATGCTCCTTCCTTACGGAATCTTGGCTGCAAGTGCCAAGCAACTATTTCTAGCGTTTTCTAGTTATTATTTTAGCGATATAAATATGCAGGCATTTATGAGAATTTCCGCTGAGGTTTTTGCAAAGAATTATTCAGGATGAAAAAGCAGCAATGAGCGTGCCGCGCGTGCTAACATATTGTTCGTAAGCATCATAATCCCAGCTGAGGATATTGCAAAAACAAAAAAAACTATTATTTTTCGCAAGAGACAAGAGTATTCGCGAGCTGGAGGAATCAATATACTCGCAAAAAAATATCTTTCGAAAAAGTAAAAACCTGCGAAAAGATCAATAACCCAAAATACTTTATAACATGTTCTAAGCAAATCAGATAAAAAATTAAATAAAATTATACAATATATTATACAATACGTTCTGTATAAATAATAAAAAATTATTTTCGACGTTTCGCGCGATACATAAATCTCGAAGCATTTAAAATGCCACAATAGTTAAGCGGAATGACTCATATTTGCGTAGCGTGAAATCCGCACGAAGAGCAACATATTCAAGATAATCCAAGCCAATATAATAGTTTAGTCGAAGCTATGCATTTCAGATAATTGACGTGCGAGAATTTATAGAAATACGTCACGTTGTGACGTTGTCTGTTCTAAAGTAATTATTTTTCGTTGGAGGCGAGAGTTGCCGCGATTCCCGCAACCGCGAAAATTGTCGTGGTCGAAATTAAACCGCTAAATCCCTCCGGTTATGCCTCGCGCGCATACAACGGAAGGCGATATATTTTTCCGCGAACGCAAAAGTCCACTCGTATTTCGAATGTGAAAGAACGCGAGGTTCCGCACGAGATAAGAAGTTTTCCTTGCAAGAGGGCAAAAGAGAGGAACTTTCACACGTGAATCTAAACATTTAAACGATTCTGTCAACTCGCAACTTGGCACTCTTACTCCTGGTTGGTTGGTTTACTTCGGGAGTTTCTCACAAGAAATGGAGAGAAACAGACACGTCAAAGTGAGGAAGAGAAAGAGAAAGAGAGAGAGAGAGAGAGACGGCTTCGAGAGGACTTCTTCTCGCGCATCTCGGCCTCTGCGAATCTCATTTGCAGTGACCGACATTCGACACGGTCAACGATCCTCGAGTAGTGCGACGACGAAATAGAGAGACGGAGAGAAAAAAAGAGGAGAGAGCACAAGACGGGCAAAAAAAGGCAGCCGACATGCTTGACATGCACACGGGACCATATTTTTCGTCCTCTCGTTACCTCCTTTTTCCTTCTCCTTGTCTCCATCTTTTATGCTCTTTCCTCTATGCACATTCGTCCTTTGCATCGTCGATCGTCTCGGCGTAACATTCTATATCGCGGAAAAAAAGCTCGCATATACCAGTACGAGTCGAGCGTAAAACAAACCACTCGCGATCTCTCCCTCCCATTTTCAGCCAAACGAGACCTCGCACGTTCATCCATGAGACAACCAGTGTGATTCGCTCTTGCGAAACGCGCCGAGGTAGGAAACTGCATGCTTTATTCGAAAGGTACACGCTTCGAGCGAACGCTCGTCGTTTTATCGGATCGGAGCTTTTTCCATATTGGTGGTAGCGCGGTGTATCAGTCTATCCAATCCTCTTTCTCACCGTTCGTTCTTTCACGTGCGCAAAATCGGCAGTAACGGTTTTTTATCAAGTCTAATTGTCGCGGCCGAAAAGAAAATAAGGGATACCGCTGTGTTTGAACAAAATTTACGGAGGAGCGCCCGGCGTCGCTTCACAAAGATATATGTACATATATATATACAGATATGTATACACGCAGTATATATCGTTTGTAGAAAGCCGTTTAATCCTGCGACATATGCATAAAATAATCGGGGATGGAAAGGAAAAAGAGACGAGATAGATATATCTCGGTAATTTCTAGCATTCGCCGATTCGGTCCGATTAAAGGGGTTTCGGGCGCTATCATGGATGGAATGGCTAATGTTTTTATCATACTTTCTGTTTTTGTTTGATGTTGAAGAGGGTCAACGACGACTAGCCAAAGGACTCCTGTCGCAGTGCGATACGATACTTAGCATCCGATAGAAAACCACACATGTACACAAGTGCAGTGTGCGGGTATATATATATATATATATATACATATAGCGTCTAACGCATTTTCGGGACACATGTGGCCGTTCTGCTAAGCACACATGGTCACATTCAAACATGCAAAGAGAATCTCTTGTTGAAAAAAAATCAAGTCGTCGTTCTCCTTCAGTCGTCCACGGGCAGAAAGAGTAATGTAATAGAAAAGGAGAGAAACGCCCTTTTGTGCTGGGAGACACGAGATTATTGGAGCCAATAATATTCTCTTGCGATTAAAGACGCTAAAATACTCGCGCCACAAGTCTGCATATCTTCTTACGATTGGTAAGAGGCTTAACAAATCGATGAAAAGCTGTATATATGCATCCCCCGTTTTGATCGACGTGATTTTGAGATGTTAACGTGTATTTCGAGCGCACTACTCTCTAATCGTGTCTGTTGATCGCTGTCGTCTGGACCGATCGAGAGCGAAATAGAATTTTTGTTTTAAAAATTTCTCTTCAAAAATAAAAAAACTCGGTTAAAGTAAAACTACGAGATTTTTGAAATTAAAATTTGTTAAATTGAAAGAATATGTTTGTCGTTGCAATTTAAATCGCATGTTAATTTCAATCATTTCGAAAATAGCATTTATATAGCGTTTCTTCCAATTAATTATTCTGCTGCGATTTCCACGCCGCGAATGCGCTATTATTACACCAACGTGAAAACAGCACACGATATATAGTCGTGACGTTTTTCCGTGTCCGCAAAAGACGGATAATGGTTTTATCGCGTCCGCGTCTAACTGCTACGTTACCTTAATCAGTACGAGACGACGAGAGCGGCGCAGCAGTGATACGACGCATCCTTTCAACAGAGCCGTACGTGCATAACGACCGGCCGATATATATCGCACTGAGCCACACACAAGCAATCGAATCGCACGCGAATTTCGGTGAAAAGATATACGTCGGTCGAAGATTAGCACACACGTCGCGAGAACACGTCGCGGCACGCCGACTTCATAGATACGGAGAAGATGAGATTGACGAAAAGAGAAAAGGAGAATGACGTAGAAGGTAGGCTTGAATTTGCGTTCGTGGACCGTGACCGCTCATATAGCCTCCCCAGTCGGCGAGAAAGCCGAGGACCCGTGTAATGGCTCACGTAGGTGAACCCGTGCACGCGGGCTGAAATTTAAACCACCACCACCACCACCACTACTAACACCAGCAACCACTACTACCACACATAGTAGAGGCACCCACCGAGTATAAGCATCCACACACTACTGCCGCCGCCACTGCCACCGGCGTATCACCACCCACCCTTTGCTGCGTTAGTAGAGAGAGGGAAAATGAAAGAGCGAGACGAATAGAGTGATAGGAACGAGAGGCGGAGTTGAGGGAGGCTAGCAACTCCCAGACCGGCGTCGCCGTCGTTTCGTTACGGAATTCATGCAGCGGACCGGTCGTCCCGCGCGCATTCCAACGAAAATTCGACGAGTTCCTGCTTTCGCGAGTTTCCTTCGCTTCGGAGACGGAGGATTGAGAAGCGAGAACGCGCGCGACTTCACGACCGTGCGTCGCGTGCTGCGTGCACCAAAATGGTGAAGGTCGGCGCGGCGCTGCCCGGCTCGTTTCCACTCGCAGTTCGCGGAGGGAAGATGAGTATAGAAAGGAGGGAATGAGTGAGTGAGTGAGAGAAAGAGAGAGAGAGAGAGAGAAAAGGACTGGGAGCTTTTGGTCCAGACGAAGAGAGAATTTGAGATAAAAAGAGAGACGCGCGTGTGGTGACAAGGAGACGAAGAGAGTGGAGAGAGGACCTCGGCGCTTCGACCGGGTGCTCCTCGGCCCTCCTCTGCCGCACGACGACTGAATCTTCGGGGTGGACTGGGGAGGCTGCGCGCAGGGTCGACCCCGCTCTTTCCTGCACCCCTGGCCTGTCTGCCTCTATGCTTGCTTGCCTACTGGCCAGTGGTGGTGGCGACGCGAACTACGGGACGGACAGAAACGCTGTTTTAGGATTTCTGTTTGCAACGACGACACATTTAGACCCCGCTCGATGGGCAAACGATGATGAAGTTTGATGATAACGCCGTTATAAATATTAATGGTACGGGTACGGGCATGCTTGAGCGCAAAAGCGCCGAAGCAATGTGTCGTCGTACTTATCTCGTCATAATTAATTAGACATTTTGCTCCGTGTGAATAAGTCTTCTTTCATCATAAAGTATAATCAAAACGTCGTTTTTTCGGCATTTTCTGAAAAGTTAAACTGATTCATCAATAATAACTTCAAAAATTAATAATCATTATTTTTTTAATTTTATACGTATCGTATAGACTAGGAAAAAATTGGAAAAAAATCATAATATTAAAATTATTTAGGAAAGAAGTTTTTATTTATTCAACTTTATTTATTCAGTTTTGTGCGTTATCGCATTAACTTGTATATATTTATTTGTTAAACAAAACTCCCGGAGAAATTGAGTTACAAGTTCTCTTTTGATTGGAAATAGATCGAATTCCGGCCAACAGAAACAAATTAAATAGATAGCAATTTAATCTAATTAAGAAATTAGATCGCTAAATTATAATTACATCACGTTTACTATATTTTATTACATTAATTATTTTTAATTAAGATATATAGAATACAGAGAAGTGTAAAATAATTACTATATCACGAAGGAAGCGTATTAAATAGATTAACAATGTGCACACTCGCGCGTCGATGTCCAGCTTTTTTTATCGTGTTGTTTTTATCGTGCAGTAAAATGTTGGTTTCATCAGCAAATATCGTTAGGAACAGCTGCATGTATTTATATATATAATATCATCCTCTGATATAATTAGCTCTTCTGCATTTGGCGTAAGCAGGCGAGTTGTTTATTCCAGGAGTAATAATAATAACCGCTCTCACTGAGCCCACATAATATATGCAGCTATTTGTTTCCTTTTAACGTGGCTTGTTAATTATAGACGCCTTCGATGAAGGAAAAATAACGACGTTGATATTGTTGCATAATATAACGCCTACTATTATCGAATTGATATGTGAATCGTAAAGAAATGGAATCCACGATGTATGTATGTTTGCGCGCGCTATTAAAAAAAGCTATTTACAATAATAAATAGTTTTGCTATGGTTTACTTTGCGCGAGTTTGCTTATCTAATTATTCGGCAGTAGTTTCTACTGTCTAATGCTGAAAGAGTACAAGAGTATCCGCCTTAATAACTCGCTCGGAAATTGTTTTCAACTCAGAGCTCGTGTAACTTATTCAGCGGTGCGATAAGATTACGTTCCTCTTATTTGTACGAGCTTTTACAAAAGTGATCGCATATATTTACGTTTCCTACAGCATTCGTTGCTGAATGTGAATTCATTTGCGAGTCAATAGAGAGAAATAGACGGAGACCGCGTTTGTTAAGCAAAAGTTGCCCTTCTTCTTACTTCTGAAAAACGGCGTTTGAATGCTACGAGCAAGAAACATCAGAGTATTTAAGGTCAAAGCGCAACGATACTAAGAATAGCATATGCATACAACTTTCTTGCGTCCACCGAGAGTAGAAAATTACGAAGGGAATAATTAAAATTCGTCAAAACTATGTGTATATATAATTCCTTACTTTCATGAGAGCTTATACAGTGCGTGAAACTTTCCTTTCAAATATTCAGCAAATACCATTTCTGGCGAAAACGGTTTTGCAAATTGTCCTAGCTAAACGCAATAACTTATGTTTTTTATTCTTATTAATGCTCTCGGTGGCGACACTGCGTTGTATATTTCAAGTGATAATCTTCAATTATGTGCGTGATCGCGATAAGTTTAATGAAGTCGGACGCGCGCTTGTTCGCAGTTTAACGCGGAGCGCGTGGTTTTTGCGCTATCTCCGTGTTTTTACCTTCAATAAAGTTTAACAGCGAAATTCACCGAAAGTCAAGCGATGCGGTCCTCCTCCTTCTTCGCCGCGTCGAGCGTTTTGCCGGCGTAATGGCAATTTAAGCATCCTCGGAGAGTGAGTCGGATGGGCACACGGTTTACCGACCGCCTGCATAGTTTCTCCCGGTTCCTCGCTCGCCAAACAAGCAGAAGCGGTGAATTTTTGTAAGACGTGAGCCGCGAAGAAGATGACGTTTACCCGCATTCTCGAGTGGGCCATTTCCGTTCTCTCTCGAGCGGTTATCGCGCACGTATGCCAATTTCCGGGCAAATTGTTTGTAGCGAAGCTTCCACGGACTGAAATGAGCATATTAGCGTTGCACGCGCGTACAAGTTTAAGCTCGCTCCGACTTTGCTAATAGTAATCCGCAGACATCAAAGTGGTCAGGAATTTACATTTGTCATCGTCAGAAGTATATGCACGAATGTCGATTTAATAATCGAGATTAATTAAATGACCTTTTTCTTCTTTCGAAATTTATGTCAAATTATTATTATCAATTTCCGAATTATCTGTTTTTTTTTATACGTAAATATTTTTCTTTGTAATATATATTAAATGTTTAAGTTTGATATCAAGTGGACTCATTTGTACATTGATGCTTCTTTCGATGTTTTAATTACACTCATTAGATGCATCGGTGGCATTTGTCGGATTGCATAATTAATGTAATTCGCGAGACAAACTTATTCGCAAATATTTGCTAGTTTCCGGGCCTATCCCAGATTCCGTTAAATTCGCACACGCGAAATTAATTATTTGCGGCATTATTTGGGAAAGAGAGGGGATGACGTTGCGCGGATAATAATAGACCAATAACGATAATTCGCGCGTTTTGATGAAAATTGGTACGGGGAATGTTGCACCAGGCGATGGACTTTAAAGTGGAACGCTTGTGATATCCTGTTTCGAAGAGAGTACGACTGGGGTGATCCATTTTGTGGGCCTTTTGTGCTCTACGCTTCTTTGCCGCCTCGTCGACTGAGCGCGGACAATATTTTCTTTCTCTTCGTCTTAAATTTACTCCGCCCCGGGGAAATGTTGCAGAAACATAACTAGAGCGAAATAACACGATGTATCTGCAAGAAAGAAATATGCAACGAAATTATATACAATGCAACGCGGCCTTAGCAACTTGACAACAGAGATCTACTGGTTTTTTTCAGATCTTCTCTTTTATACTTTTCTTAAAGTTTTCTGTAACAATATTGTTTTCTAACAATAAGTGCGCGCCAATTATCAGTCAGCTCAACGTTATTGGTACGTGACTGTTTTCTCCGTCTCATACAAATTTACATGTCCTCAGGGAAATGTCGAAGGAGCACGTCGAGATAAAACGGTATACATCGGTAGGTACAAAACTGCGCGAAGTTCGAAGTCGCATAAAAATTATTTATACGCAGGACTTTCACACGAAACTCCCGCGCCGCGTTTTCTCTTCCACCTTCACGCGACTAAATTTTCCGTGCAGTTTCTCGGGAATAGTTTGTATAAATATTGCGGCGCATATCGACTAATCGACTGTTCTCATGCAAAAACATTAATGTAAGATCTGCATGAGCCTTGAGAAGAGCACAATTCTGATGGAGATATACGTAACGGCCAGTTTTGCTCTTCGTACGATTTTCCGTTCTGGAATAAAGAACGCGTGTGAGACGTTTTCCATCTCCCGAATTCGTTCGAAATTTACTTCACCTCGGGGAAACGTTGGCGAGATATGAGCACGGCAATATAAAACGTTATGCTGCGAAAAAGAGAAAGAGAGAGAGAAGATACGTTCGTTACGTTGGGAAAATTACCCAGCATCTTGTACGTTTGGACCGATCTTTAACTCTCGTGCCGAAGTACTTTTAAATCCTTTGCCGGCTTAAATCTATCGAATCCGCCAGCAATACTTTCTTCCTCGAGCGAATATTTACTTCACCCCGGGGATGCATCGCGCCCGTATAAATCCGAGCGTAACGACATGGAGGATATGTGCGCGCAATAACGTTAGACCGCGAAGTGATGTACCGGCGGTGCAAATGCAGTTCTTGTTCTTCATAATAGATATTACACATTGACACTTAAGACAAAGTACATATGTCGTTTCTCTCTCTTTTTTGTTATTATTTTTTAAAATCCTTCTTATCAAGAAAATAATAACTTTCTATTTCTTCTCACCGAACGGCACGGGCAACAAAATTATTTAAGCAATTGTTTCACAAATAATGTCATGGTGACGCTCATAAAATATGTTAATGGAAAGATAATGCTTGTGATAAAGAGGCGGAACACGTTGCAAACAACGAGCTACTAATTTCTGCACATAGCAAAAGGATATTTGAGAAGGACAGAGAGAAAGAGAGAGAGAGAATATGTGTGTATAATATTATTCTATACGCAAAAATGTGTGTATATATTTCAATAATATTTTAACAAAATAGATACATAATTTAGGAACATTTGAATTTTATAGTGAAAAGAGAAAGAAAGAAACGAGCAATATATTCTTACGTTTTATCTCCATCTATTTACAGATCTCAAGAAATAAACATTTTCCTCGTAAAACTTTTTACAACAAAGATTTAGTTCAATTCTTTTTTGTACATCGAAATAGTAAGGAAGAAAAAGATTAACGCGAAGAAAAGGTTCCATCGATGAATCGATTCCCTATCATTGTATATGTATCCTACACTTTCGCTCGCAGACGCCCTCGCTCGTGTACATTGACCTCTCGACGAGAAGAAAGACGAAGTTTATAAATATTTCGCGGTTTCGCTACGTTCACCCTCGACCGGCTGGTGCGCTAGAAAGTGATGTTTGAAGGGCTCCGCCCAGTCCGTCGGACGTTGGTATGTACGGGAATATGTAAAAAGCCTCTTCTATACACACGACATAGGGTCGATAGAGAATTTCGACCGGAGGAACATATACACGCGCGCGCACACATATGTACATACATGTAGGTTTATAGCAACGACAGATCAACGGTTTTGCGCGACGCGACAACGGAATGTTCATGACCACGCGCGTATTCGCGATATATATATATATATATATATATATATATATAACGCGTTCAAAATTAGAACGGAAAGTTTTCACAATAAAATCTGTCTAAAAAATATTTTGCAGCAACTGCTTCTTTAATTACGCGTCTATATATGTCGTGCGCGAGTGTTTTGCATCACTAAAGGGAGAGAAAGCACTTTGTGAATACACAGCTCTTTGCTGCACACTGTAATTCTCTGTCACTCTCTCCTCCGTCACAATTCGGAATTGCTCAATTTTGTCGGGGAGTCCATTCCGATTTTATTTCAGGAAACGTGCGAGCGCGAGCGCTTGCCGCGCATAATTACTTTTTACGAATGCAATGAATCGATTGGATCGGCGAAAAACCTACGATCGTCGTCGTCCGGTGCCGTGCTGCTCTCTTGCCAATAAAAGCAACTCGGGAAGCGACGTATTTTTCTAGTAGCTGCGACACAGTTTGTTCTTCTACGCTTTTCCTTTGCGCGTAGTTCTTCGCATATCAGACCAGAAAATACATTAAAAAAATGCGGTTGTTTTATGTAATATATATGTATACGTACACATACATACATCACGCATTTACCATAGCTATTATTATCCATTTTGATTCAGAAGACTAAAGAATTGCAGCATTGTTACAAGAATTCCTCTCTGTGTTACATAACGACGCATTTTAGTAAAAAAATGTGATAGTAGATAACAGTTAAGTTATGAAAATAAGTACACCTACGTAGAATATATATCTGCCAAGATATTTAATTTGCTTTTCGCAGAAACTTTTATTTGCGCACATATCCTCCATACACACTTTTAAGGAAGACGTCGTCGTCGTAACGACCAAACTTTAAAAAAAATATCTTTGCTATTAGATAAGTCAACATCATATAATTTTGCGTCGTTAACATGCCGTGTCGGTGATTCATAACGCGACGCTCTTAATAGCGCCTAATATTCTTAAGAATAATACCGTGGCTGCGCGTAAAATTTAAGCACGTTCTTTATCTTCGAATAAATCTGAGTTATATAATTTCTACCGTTAATATGCCATTTTAATAATTTAACTTTGCTTCACTTAAACGATCGCAAGAAAGGTGATCTCTGCGAAAATCTTAAACACTTGTGAATATAACGAAGATATTTTAATTCTGTATTAAAAATATTATGAGTTTTAGTGAAAGAGAAAGAGAGAAAGAGAGAGAGAAAAAAAAGTTTGTGTATATATACAATAAGTAGTTATACTTTGTACAAGAAAGTAAAAGTTAATAATTTTTTTAATTTCCAATATACTGTTTTATTGTGAACGGAAAAGTTTTTTTCTTTCTGAAGAAAAAAAAGAGAGTGTCAGAAGAGAAGTAGAGAAATGAACAAAGCGCGAATGAAAACATTTTGCGGCTGATTGTTTGTGGATGAAAAAGGGGGACTAATTTGATCGTATATATATATGTATATATAGACACATATATACTTTCCTCGCAGATATATACATGCCCTATTATCGTCTCGCTTGAGCTACTTATTGCGCACTATACTTATTAGCGCTTAATGTCCGCGCCGACGTCAGAAAATGGAAAGAGCGGAAGCGGACGTGCGCTTTCTAACTTAGTAGCGGCAAACTGTTTCGCGAATTCTGAAGAGGAGGAGGTATTAGTTTCAAACAGTCGTAACCGCGGAAATATCATATGAGAACTGTGGATGTGTGTAATCCCGACGTGACTCGCCATTGACGATACGATGCGCTCGGGTAACCAGCCGTTTTCGACGTGTGCACCCTCCCCATCGATGATCGATACAATCGAGAGGAGGCGCGAGACAGAGACGGTCGGGGGGCTGTAGCGAAATCGGCCTCCACTTGGAACAGATATATACGAGAGAGCGGAAAAGGCACCATCGACAAACGTGTGCGGATGTAACTCAGCGCGGACGTGCATACCGACGCACAAAAGCGTCGATAGCGGCAGGGAATGATATTGAGACGGAACTGGAATCTGTTTGTTTGTTTGAAATCTGCGCCGTTAAATGATGTTTCTATAGAGAAGCGGCTTGACGTGCAATATTGGACGGATTAATGGGAAAAAATCGGTGCCGCGGCTCCGTCCGCGAGCGATTTTAAATCCGAGGGTGTGCCGTAATTGCTTTCTCGTCCGGATCCAATTTTTTTGCTTTTATATTCGAATTTTCAGACGCCAAATACTCCGACAGTATAAGACAGTGCACTCGAGGAGAAAGGGTTGTATCCGTTTCTTATATGCCCTGAGACACTAGCAAACCGCAATTAAAATCGACAGGGAGGTTTTGATTCGAGCTATATATATATTTTTCTTGCACTGGAAAATCTTTATCGATTTTGTGTACGCATACGGAAAAAAAGTCTCGTGTTTTTTTGCTTATTCAGGTTTTAGCGACTGGATACACGCGCAGAATTTAATATCTTCTCGAGAATACTTTTGTCGGGTTTGGGACGCGACGCGTAGTTTTTCGAAGATTACTCGCTCAATGCTGTCAAAAAAGACCGATTGCGTGTTTTACACATCAGTTGCATGTCAAAAATCGAGGCTACTGTAATATGATTTTGTGAGCTTGTACATTTTTATATATGTACCATTCTCACTCTATTAATATTTATTATTTACATTATAATATTACATAGGCAATATTACATACATATTCTTATCTCTCCGAAAAGATAAAAATGTGTATAACGGCAGAGTTTGCTTTTTTTGAATAATTTTCGAGACAGAGAGTGAGTAAGAGAGAGAAAGAAAAACGTTAGAAATATTTTGTATTACTAAGCAGGAATCTCTTAAGAATTTGTGAAGTTTTGTTCGATAACGTCAATTATCAAAGAGAGAATACTATGTCGAAATAATGTTATATTAATCTTTGGAATACACGATCACTTTTTAAAATTCCTTAAGAGATCCGTAGTACATAAAATTACTATTATATTTTATTTATATGTATAAATATATGTGATCCAAAAGACATGTGTCACTTTTAATGCCAATTGTCTTATATTATAAATATTTCATATCGTCGAACCCAGATTAAGTCGCGAATATGAGATTGCTATGAACAAAAAATGTATTTTGAATGTAGACAGCATCATTATGTAGCAATCTAGCGCGTAATGGAAGTTTTGTTCCTTCGATATTTGGCCAAGCGGCGTGAGCTAAGCGTATGTATGTACTACGTCGCAATAGTGGGAACAGCTGTTGCATCCTGTACGCCCCACGATTTAAGATGCTCTTCATATGCATTCCGCATACAAGCTAAGAAACGGGGGTAGAAACGTATGAACTCCGCTTAAACAGGCTCAAGGCTATATACCTTGGCGCGAGCATAATTGTTTCCCTTAACGGGGGTCGGGGAAAAAGAGAGCGAGACTGGTAGAATCTTATAATGTAAGTACGGTATAATGTGAAAGCCGCACACGTGAATTTATGTATTGTACTTATTGTTGTAGTTTGTCATTTTCGACGGAAAAAAAATGAATGTTCAAACTTCGGAAAGCATATTTTAAAAGCGTTTCAGACTTTTTTCCTTCGTGAGAGCTAAACCACAGCAAAGTTAAAGCAAAGAGACAAGATTTTTTTTAGCCTAATTAGGAAACTTACTTATTAGGTTACTTTTAATATTTCGACCTCGTGAGATCTGAACAAAGTTGAAAATGTCAAGACTTGAAGGAAAATTTTATCGCTTTCCTTTTTTTTCGTCGTCTCTCTTTCTCTTTTCTTTCTCTCTCTTTCATTTTTTTTATCGCACTAAAGAAAAAATTCCACTGCATATAGTCTGATCGACTTGTTTCTGCGTTTGTAAAATAAGCAAATTAAAATTGCTCTGATTTCTCCGCTAATTCGTCAACTATGACACAAGTGTAAATCACTGGAGCGTTATGTGTTTGATTCTGTACGCGACGTTGGTGTGTGTAGAGTCGTCTCATTGTGACTTAAACACATGTAGAATAATCTCTCTTTTTAGAACAGTTGTGTCATAAATATTATTTTGTTAATATTTCTAATGTAAAAAATAAACTCTCTCTCTCTTCTTTTGCTGTTCTAAATGTATTCGAGGCAGTTTTAGATAGAAAAATTTTGTAAGAAGCTTTAATCTTTTGATTTTTTTGGTATTTCTACAAAGTATGTTAAATAATTTATTCTGAAATTATTTTTCCACTTCATATTTCTTTGTTTTTTATTTTATAAATGATTATATTATATATTCCAAGTGAATGTCTGTCAAGAGAATAACGGCACATTCGATCAACAATGAACAATGTCATTCAGATGAAGTATGGCTTTGACTATATATAATCAAATTCCCGTCATATAGAATGTCGTTTTCATCTGTGCGCATTGATTGAACAGCAACATCAAAGACATACGAGTCGAGCGCTGTTTTCTGGTAGATAGGCTTGTGTCTATGACGATCTTTTTTCACCGGTCGCCTTGCCAGGTAACGAACCGTAGACCACACAGAACAGACATCTTTGAATTCAATTTCGAAAGTTTATTTAATTAAACTACAGCAAACACAAGCATTATATTCAAACGGTTGTGTAACTTTTATAAACCTAGTTAGCTCTTTGATTTTGAATATAATCGTGTTTGTATCACGACACAGATAGACGTAATTTTGATTTTAATCGTAATAATGTACACTGTAGAATTATCCTTTTGCAATAAATGTAAAAAAGTAGAACAAAATACACGATTATGAAACATAAGGATTACACGTACACTGCACACTGCTTTTAAAATGATTTTTTAAAACTGTAATTACGAGCAAAAGCGGAAAACAGCTAGCTATCTCAAATGACAGAATACAAGAATATTCTTATTATTGATAGTGCAAGAACAGACATTCACAAATTTGTGATTAAAATAATTCTGTAAATCGACATAAACTTTTTTTGTAATACACACTGTCAACGAAAGCACAAACACAAGCATCGGTGCGTTAACGTCGCTGTTTACTATGCGAAAACGTGATCTAAATATTCACTCCGTGTGATAATTAAATGTCGCACAAACGGCTATCAATATTAATCACATTGATATTGAATGTGACTACAATTATTAGTGTAAATCGGCTGTCACGCAGTCACTGTATGCTCGAGGTAACACACTGGAGCGGTGCTACAATTATGGTCGCACCTCTTACCTCAAAGTACATACATCTATTATAGAATATACTGTGGAATCTGTAGCTTTGCTGCCAATCTAGATTTATTACTCACGCCGCCCTTTGAGATGTTAATATGAAGTTTCGAAGGGCCTTGTGTTTCAAACTTTGGTAGTACAAGCGTCTATGCTCGCGAAACAAAGAAACGACGAGGAAACACGCGGCGCGTCTCGAAGACGGTGACTTTGGCTGCGACTAACGATTCTCTCCGACACAGCTTCCACTTCTCTCCTTCTTTTACGAAAATAAACTATTTATATGTGTGAATCATTCTGAGAATATATTATACACATAATTCCCTCCTCCCGCGTTGTTTTATTCACCTCGTTTTTTCTTTTTTAACGTGTGCGTGTGATTCGTTTATCGCGCGATGCGCAACATTTTATTTCGGTAAAAGTGTCCTACCGCGTCTTGCTTCTCCCTGCTCGCGTCGTAGAAAAAGCTTTTAACACGTCTGTTGCGAACGAGAGCGTACTTTTATCGGGGATTATATATATTCGTACATAAGGCAAGATGTTTTTTAAACAAAAAGTAACATCTCTCGCAAACGAAGGTTTTTTTCACTGAAGCGAAATAAATTTCTTCAAACGATCTATAAAAAAAAACTACCGAACTTTGAACTGTTTAATGAAATTAATTAAAATTCGTTAAGATCAACAAATAGAAAATTAATTACAGCAAAAATTATTATGTCAATATAATCTAATTGACAAGAACTTAGCAAAAAAAGAAAGAATAATTTTGTTTCGTCGTAAATATAAAAGGAAATAAATAAAAAGTAATATTAGATTTTTAATAAAACAAAATGTATTTTTGCTCCCGTTGTTTTGCAAAGAAACTTACGAAAAGTATATACAACGATGTACAACTGTTAATCGATCAACTGCAGTTAATTTTGCTATCCCGTTAGTGTAGTACACACTAACGTTCTGTATGTTTTCACGGATTATCCAAACAAGATTCTATATGCATTTATAACTAATCCAGCTCTATTCATCAGAAAAGCATGTTGCAGTATATAACAAAAATTGCTACGTTTTGTAAATATACAAATGCTTTAGGTTTGTTGTTAATTAATTGACGGAAGGAGAGAACGGGAATTATTTGTCCCGCGTTGATAAAAGAGATCCCTCGCGTGGTTTTAATGGCACCATTGCATTAGCGCGCATTATAACGCGTCTTTTAACAGTAGTTTTAACAGTAAGCGCGAGTAATCAATTATTTAATGATTTTCTTCGAAAGACATACAAATGTAGGAAAAATTTACCTACTCATATATATTTTACAATTTCTTTTTTTTTCAAACTTATGTTTAAGAAATATATTTTGTGCAATGAAATCGTTGCAAAAGAGGACATGAAGTGGAGGACACGATGATACGAGCATGCACTTACAGTTGTGAGATATTTTCAACCGATGGTAAACACTGCCGGCTGGCGTGCAGCTTCCCGCGTAAAAAAGGCGCGCAGCTTTAAAGCTCTCCGCGCGCGAACCATACACACTCGATTTTATCAACCTATAGAGCTACCCGTGGTTGGTCGGGAAGAATCACTAATGTTATCATCGAGTTCATATATACATTCGTTTCGACGCGAAATGAGAAACGCGAAGTTGCAGTGATGGTAGGTAATTGGGATCATTGATCGTCAGCTGAACGGGCAAGACAAATACTTTTGCAATTAACGGTTATATGGAGAGCTCTTCTGTCTTTCTGAATTAGCACTTCAGCGATGATCTTATCGACAGCTCTTGGATATCGCGTTTTCACAGAAAACTCGCCTGAGATTATACACATTAAATACTATTTGACGAACGTTATGATTTGTTGTTCGGGTTTCATTTTTTTATTTTTGTTTTATTTTTGTTTTTGTTTTTTTTTTTTTTGTTTAAAAACGACACATTTGCGGCGTGTTTGGAAGGCATCTTTTTCAAGTGATAATATAAAAACTTTGTTTACAATTTCTCCAAGGAATACGCTTTACAGTTTTATTAAAATCTTTTTGCATGAAAAATATGCGACACGTTTGGCTAATCACGCGTTGCACGTATAGGAAATTTATAATGCGATTACTATAAATCAAACAATAAAATATTTTTTTTTTTTTTTTTTTTTTTTTTATGAATAAGCTCTGAATATCGAATTTTAACTGTTGGCGGTATCGACGAGACTGATCGATATACGTATACGTGTTTACCGCAAATAGAACCGCATTAGGAAATGATAACGATCCACGGATAACGGCGTACTTATACTGCGACTTCCGCGTAAATTACGCGAATATAGGAGTTCTCTTACCGCAGATGCTTGCTCCTGCAGTAATTCATGATGTGTAATCCAACAAGGTCATACTTTCGGATAGAAGAACCATGAAACATTTTAAGAGATAAAATTTGTTGATCCTTTGCAGCTATATGCTCGTGCATTACGTGTAAGTATTATTTGCTTACTTTAACTAGTTCCACAATTTATTTTCAGTCACTTCTGTTGTATTGTCGATTATGACTGATAAAACAATTTTGTAAATTGTCATGAATGCTGTCGATTTGCAAATATATCGGTGTACACAGATGACGTCGCATTATCGATTGACTCGCAGACATTTCCGTGTCGCAGAATTTGCTAAATGACTCGAATTAATTTTTCGCGTAACTTTTAAAACATGCGTAATCTTCTAATTGAGTAACAATCGTGAAATATCAAATCGGACAAATTGCGAATGTTTGATATAGCGAGTGGTAACAAGCGAGTATGACTCGATGGATGGAGGTGTTTCTCTCTTGCCTTTGATGCAACATTGAAGAGCCGCTGTCTGGGAAGCGTAAATGCAATGTAAACGATTAATATTCGCGCTACTAATAATAAACCTCAGAAATTTTATGAAAATAAAGCAATAATCGTTGTCAATTTGCGCCACTCTTAATAAATGCGCAAGCGTATTGTTATTGCTCACACAAACTCGTACGAAAGCACAAGTAGAAAATATAACTCGAATGCTGATCCATGCAAAAGTGATACAAAAATAAGTCAATATTAATAAAAGCATATGTCCTTATTTATTGAACTATCTTTGTAATCTGTGAGGCCGGACAATTTTCGTTTTTGAAGTGCATTGGAAGCATATTGGTACATAGGAGAAAACGCGTTCGACGAAAGCGGCAGTGTCACCGAGCAAATTTAGAATAGCGTCGCAGCGCTGCCAGAACCGTGTTCCAAAACTAAAAAATTTGTCTAATAGTCCGCATATATACCATCACCAATCTTTTTTTCTTGATTGTTTGCCCATTTCCGATCGTATCGGGAAACATCGCGTAGTGCTTCCGACTATACAGGAAATTAGCTTAATTGATTCTCTAGAAGGCTCCTCTTCTCCCTTCTCTCATACTCTGCTGTTTATAACAGAGCACCCTTTCTCTTCACAAAGGTATAGAGAAAGATCGTACGAAATAGATTAAATCGAAAAGAAGGTGGACGCGGTAAAGGCGGGGGTACCTTACGTCGCGGCGCTACAATTTACGACGGTTTGGCGGGAACGTATTTAGGTCAGCGTTTGTTATCGGTCACATAAGAGAGAAAAGGGGAGAGAGGATCAAATAGAAAGAGAAAGAGCGCGGATTTATATTTTTCCCGAAACATGTTATATATAATCATGGACCGATCACGGTAACGGAAAATTTTGCCGATGTCAAGGCAGACTCTATGCAATGGAGACTTAGGAAGGAATTTACCATCTCGAGAGGCAGAACTCTTCAGGATAGTTTGTATTAGATGCGCACACGAGGAAGATAGTGGAGCAGGAGGCCGAGGGAGGAAAAGAGGGACAACGTAGCAGGACGTTCGATAATGGGGTTGGTTCCACCTTTCGGTTAGAAAGACGTCGAAACTTTCGAAGGTGACGTAGTATATGTATAGGCTGTTCTCTCGCGTATCGCGTTTCGATGTAATATCACGACGTTCTAGATTTGTTAGTCCGGCCCAAAAGGGCAAGGTTAACCCTTAATCAGGAATTTTTCAAAGGCACATATTCGATAAACATCATAACGCTCTGACGCTATATAGTATGCTAGGCATACTATATAGGTATATATATATTTTAATCTTTTCGCGCTATATGGTCAAGTTGGCTAAACAGCGTTCGTTTGATTTATTGGAACGACTAATTGAATATTGTACACTGCGTTTGAAATGTCATGATAAAATAATACAGAATGTTTGTTTTCTTGTTCAAATTGTTTCGGAGCATGCAATTGCTCTTAATAGCAAAAAACTTTAATAAGATGAATTTTATCTGCAATATTAATACAATATCCTTTTAATATCAATCGGATTAAACTCATCCTATTTCAATAACAAATCGAGTTTTAATTCGTGTTATATTATTACGAGATATAACACTGCAAAGTAAAAGTATTTATTAATTTTTTTAATTTAATAATTACACAATTGTTTTCCTTCAACTTTTGTTTTCTCCTTTTTTAGAGAGAGGATGTAATCTATGTATACTCTATTCTGTAAAATAACTTGATTTTATATTATCAATAGAATGAAGCAAGAGGGAGATATTTTAGAAACAGATTCATATATATAAATTCTCCGTGATATCGGTCAATTTTCCAACAAACTCAAAATGAATTTCGTGACACGACTTCTTTGTTCCGTGCACTTATAAACTTACCGTGACCGTAGAATGCTTCGATGCCGGGCGCAATATCGAGAAACACTAAAGTCAGAAGAAAATAGGCTTCTAAAACATGAACTTAATTAACGGGATAGAGACCATCAATTGTGGCGAGAAGTAAACATTGCATTAATTTGTAAAAGACGCACATATAATGTTTGTTCTTATTTTCCAAGAAGAATTTTTGCAGTACGTTTACTCTTAATGCACTATTATTAAATATGTAAATATGTGGGATTAGAAATTGACGAAAAAAACTCACACAGATGAAGAATCATTGAAATGGGTTTTCGATCTCTAGAGAGATCCCACTGAGAGGACTCCACTGAAGAACATGTACGCGGAACATGATCTCGCGCACGAATAGACATGATATATAAAAGCGCGATGTTACGATAAGAGCTCATATATTTCCATCTGATATTTGCGAATAAACGATCGACGCATAACGTTCAAACGCGGATAATATTTGTAAGCTCGTGTATTACAAATTTTGTATTTCCATGGCTTCTTAAAATCGATAGAATTGTGTGAACATAGTTACAGCAGCGCATGTGCGTGATCTCCGCGAGATAATGATATAATAAATATAAAACTCGCGATGTAATATTAATTATATTAAAATAAATAATTTGTTGTAAATATTTCTTTTAATTAATTTTATAAATTTATGTAATGTCTCTCAGAGCTCTTTTATTTATTTAGCTCGCTGACTTTGATCAACTCCTCTACGCGTATATTATAATTATGTAGAGATTTCTTTCATGCGTCAATAATTCTATATGTGAACGTGCGATCAACGTTTTTAACGTTTTTCTTTTCTTCGTGTAAACACATACTTTTAATGTAAATTTATATTTTAATTTATATTTTAATGATTTAAAGGAAAAACGGAATGTAAATTTTGATATGAGATCGTGAGAGTACGTGTGTATCGCAGAACATATTTTATAATATATGATTGGACAAACCATCACAAGAACAATAGTAAATTAATTTTAAAGTATCACGCTTTCAATATCTGGCAAAGAACCATATGTTAACGCGATACAGGCTAAAAGACCATGAGTGATATGCACGAGCCAAGAGAAGCATGGATTGACCTTTATTGTCTGAAACGCTTGGTTGAGTCAGCACATTGCGGTTTTAATATAACAGTCTCATACGCATGCAAAAAAGTCATTCTGCGAAAGAAATATTTAACTGATTACGTTTGCATACAACTTGCCAAAAATTGTGACAATAATATTGCGATAAATTGTCACGTATATGTAAGTATTTGTACTTACCACACTTTTCTATAAAATTATGTTTTACATAAACTTCTTAATGTGTATTAAGAAACAATTCTGTTTTAATTCCAATTGCAAGTTTAAAGTAAAATGACATTGGCAAGTTGCATCTTTCCCGCGAGATCTTTCGTCAACAGGATGCAGTGAAAAGCTTGAGACGAGGGAATGAAAGCTCGAAAGTCTCGTCGACAGTCACGTAATAACTATAACAACCTCTAGGGCATAACAAAGTAGGTCTAAGGGTATCACCGCGAGAATAAAGGTTGTACGAGAAGGTGATCTATAAAAGGATGCCTATCCCTGGATACAACGTTTCTTTTGCACGAAGTTCTTTCCCTAGCAACTTCTCGCCCCGTTTTTCATATTTGCCTAAGAATCGCGAATCAAGAAGTGCTTCGTCACAATTAATAAACAATTGACAAGTGACAGAATAGTAGTTTTAATATACAAGTTTCATACCGCGCTCAAGTATACTTGCCTCTTAACCACTTAATTGTCACGACAGTGTTAAACGAGTTGAGCAGCCGAGCTACTCGTTTCGTTTGACAAGTTCTTCTGCTTCTTTGTCAGTTAAACGTTATCGAAATTTCCGTACCGGAGTTCGGACTTACTCTGACATTGAAGTTTCGCGAGACGCGATTTTAAAATAGCAGTTCGTCATCAAGCAAGAGTAAATAATCGAGCGAGTTAAACTTGTAAGACAATTGTGCACTTTATCAAAACAATTAGACATAGCTTCTTTGCAATAAGTAACGTAAAATCATGAAAGCGTTTACGTGAGAAAATTCTATAGAGTAAAAACAATATTTTACATGATAGATAACTGTACAAATATTTTATAATGATAATCTTACAATTGTATAAAACAATTGTTGTATTGGTTATTTCTGTTTTTGCACATTTTGTCGAAATTATCGGCTAGTCCTTTTTCAGGCAAAGCAAAAAGATAATAAAAATATAATAAAAATTTATTTATCTTCAATATCTGTAAAAAACTTTCATGATCATATCTAGCTACTATTAGTTTATATTAGAAGAGAGAGACAAATAGACGGAACAGCAAGGATATATTACAGATTTTTTCTTTAAACGGAGGATTCAAAAAACACAACTTATTTGTGTATCATAACATGTACGGAAGACATTCTCTAAGTTAGCAACTCTGAATTAAGTAGAATATTTGTGTTACTATAACACGCGCAGTAGACAGCTAAAAATGGCTTGTGCGAAATAATAGTGTAAACTACAATAGTAGCGTTTATTGTTGGATAGACGTGACATAAAATTGTTCATTAAGCTGCTCAACTTACTAAACTTTACGTTGCTTAATATTAAGCTACTCTTCTTCTGTGTGATCAGAAGATACTAAGAATAAAAATATAAAGTTAATAAATATTTTTAATTGAGAAGTCAAATATCTCAAAAAGAAGTTTATTTTACAATATTACAATATGTCGGATAAGTGAAAGTATTTTGAAACAAATAACATTAAACTGATTGCAAATCAAAGTTCTGATATGATGTATTGCATTGTGGCAACATGGATCTTGTACAACCGATAAATTGTTACTTATCGAATGTACAAATAATATTTTGCCTGGTTAAAACTGCTATGAGCAAGTTTTGTGGCAAATATCTAAATTGTATATCCTTATATTCACAAATTTCGAGAAAACAGAAACGAAGACGTAAAATGATGTTTTGAGAATGTTATCTTCAAAGTATCAGGGAGAAGAGTAAACAAATAATTTATCTTCTCAGAAATATTATAAATGTGCAGGAGAAAAGAGCATCAAAACATATATCCGATATTATTACAGCGCAAAAAGAGAGAACTCCTCGTCGTTTTCTTCTTAGATACGCGATAGTCTTCAAATATATCTGATCCGCAATTGACAAACGCGATAAGAGAAAAGACTGCGTGGAATGTAAAGAACGCATGCTTTATAGATGAACGTTGATACGCCATCGATTGTTTCAACTTTGAAAACAAACGAGGTTGTCTCAAAGACCTAAATCCCTTTTATTTGTATAAGTTGAGGTAAGTTAAAACATGGAAAGACGTGTGCGCGCAGAGGAGAAACGGTCGCGACCCTCAGCGCTGAGCAGAAATCGATCTTTGAATCCGATTTCTTATTGCTCGAATCAAAACGAGTCACCTGCGTGTCCCCCGGCGCGGAAAATTGTCTGTTCGGTGGTAAGCCTCGTCTGTTTCCCCCTCATAGCGCGTTTGATCCTCGAGTAAGAAGTAGTCAATGCTGAACTGCCAAAGGCAGGCGCACGTACGCCACTGTACGTACAGACGGCTGGAATCCGTCCGGGTGACACCCGTTATACGTGCATTCGTAACGTGAAGTTGTGTAGAGTCGACTCTCCGATATCGAGCGGGTGGCCCCGGCAAAAGGGGTGGCCACACGTGCGCAGGCTCCCACTTCCACTTACCATCTCTCTCGCGGGGTGAACGCGCGCGGGGGAGGAATGTACGGATATCTCGGCAAGTGGAAGAGAGAGGAATTCGGGGCAGCGGGACGCGAGACAGAGCAAGACAGAGCGATGCTCGAGGAGCGATTTCGGCGGGGTTGGAAGTTGGATGGGCATGGGATTGTCGAGGTGGCGCAAAAGAGAGAAATACAGGGATGACGCTGCTGACGCGGAGCGAGGAAGCAGGAAGCCTGCACGGAAAAGAGAAATCGGAGAATCTACCTCTCGGAGGAAGAGAGAGAAAGAGAGACAAAAGATACATGTTAAAGACAAAAAAAGACAGAGAAGGGGACAAGTATAAGAGAGAAGGGAGTGCAAAGTGTAGAACACCAAACGGTAGATGGGTGGATGAGATGTGTAGAGAAAGAAATATCTCCTGCTTGCAAAAGACTTCTATGTTTCGGTAGAAAAGAAAACGGCATATATATGTAAGAATTGGAAGAAAAGAGGACAGAGAACCGCAGGCGATCGCTGATGCAACTGGAATAAAGCGCGAGGTGCTATAAGGTTGATGTTAAAAACGAAAGAAAAGTAAGAGAGAAAGAGAGAGAAAGATTACGTTAAGAGGGTCGAAAGGGATGTCCATGGCGAACAGGACGAAGAATAGAAGACGATCGAAAGAGCGAAAGAGAGACACCAATGGCGGATAGAAGAGACTGACGGAGAGAGTATAGTGGGAAAAAGAGATAGAAGGAGGGAGTCAGTGCGGCGTCTCGGTGGAGAAGGTGAAAGAGGGGTAGAGAGAGCAAAGCGAGAGAGAGGAACGGAACAGGGTTGTTCCAGTGTGCAGCGGGCGGGCATCGCGGCGGGGGCGCCGTTCTGCTGCTCCTGTATATCCATCTAGGATTATATGCACCATCCACCGCATCCTAGCGACCACGACGGCGACGACGACGACGACGGCGACGCCGACGGCGGCGGCGACGACGACGACGACGACGACGACGACGACGACCACGACGACGACGACGACCGCGACGACGACGACCACGACGACGACGACGACGACAACGACAACAATAACAACAACGACGACGACGACGACGAAGACAACGCCGCCGGGGAGCAGAAGGATATTGGTCGTGTCAGATATCCGAGTCAGTTCGTAGTATTGGCATACACCAACGTTGGTAACAGTAGCAGTAATTGTAGTACGCAAACTAATTTGCTCGATCTCGAGTACGTAATCATCGAGTGAAAAAAACCGTTGAGGCACGGCACAGCGAGAAAGAAGAAAAGAACGCAGTGCGGAAAACGAAGAGAAAGGAAGAGGAATTATAGTTGGTGGATCGAGTACTGCGGTCATATACGCAGGTAGGTCCATCCACAGGAAGATATCGGTAAAAAGCCGCTCCTCATCGGCGCTCCAGTATGACCCAGCCTTAGTACGGCTCTTCTGTCGTACCTTCGCGGCGCGACACGATACGACACGCAAAAGAAGGTGGTGGAGAAGTCGGAGGTGGTGCTGGCGGCGGAGGGGACGGAGGTAGCCAGAGAGAGGGTGGAGAACGCCGGGGAGGACGGCGAAGAAGAAGGTGGCGAAGGAGGAGAAAGACGGAGATTTCGCTAACAACGGCGAACGTCCTCGAGGGTGCGAACCACCAACAGCAGCACCACCGCCGACGACGACAACGACGATGATCGCGACGGGCGGTGATCGGCGTACGTGTTGGAGGCGGAGGCGCCGATTGATGGTGGTGACTTTACTCTCCGCGGTTCTGGCCTTTGTGGTGGGTCCCTCGTCGTCCTGGGGCCATAGACCGGCGCCGAGCAACCCGATCATGTTTCACACCACTACGAACAGCACAGCGATGCCTGTTATGCGCAACGGCACCAGTGTGCAGGTGAATGACAACAATAACATGAGTGGTGCCGCGGGGATTGACAGGTACAATAGAACTTATGAAAATGACACCGACGTTAAGAGGCCGCTTTTCCCAGAAGACCTGTTCACCACCGAGCAACGACGCCGCGGTGCGGTGTTACTTCACATACTCGGCGTAGTGTATATGTTCGTCGCGTTAGCGATCGTTTGCGATGAGTTCTTTGTACCGTCGCTGGACGTGATAATTGAAAAACTCGAGATTGCCGACGACGTAGCCGGCGCGACTTTCATGGCAGCCGGTGGATCGGCGCCTGAACTCTTCACATCGATCATAGGCGTGTTCGTGTCATTCGACGACGTCGGTATCGGCACTATCGTCGGCTCCGCCGTATTCAACATCCTCTTCGTAATCGGCATGTGCGCTATATTCTCGCGTACTGTGCTTACGCTCACATGGTGGCCTCTATTTCGCGACTGCACTTTCTACAGTGTCAGTCTGATCACTCTGATCTACTTCTTCCGCGACAGTTACATACACTGGTACGAGGCGCTCGTGCTTTTCGGATTCTACTTGGGATATGTGAGCTTCATGAAGTGGAACAAACCGGTGGAGAAAATCGTCAAAAGGATACTCTACAGAAACAGAGTGACCCGGGTCAGGTCTACCGATCAGCTGATGCCCTCGGTATGTACGGAATGTAAACCGCGACTGTCGCGTATATACCGCGATCTAGGAAAATGTCTGACCCTGTCTCCGTCTACTTTTACACCGATCGATCAGTCTGTCTTGTTCTGTAATTTCTCTCTCGCTCTGTCCCTGTATCGCGTCATGTCTTTCTATCCATCAACCCTCCTTCTCCCATCTCTTTTTTTATATAAATACACGTTACACTACTATGTGCACATCCCACCGCTTTTTTATCTACATACGTTTTTTCCCTCCTCTCTCTGTCTCTCTCTCTCTCTCTCTCTTTTTCTTTCTTTCTCTTATCCCTTTCGTTACTATTATTTCGTTACTATGACTTATATTTCATGGAGGAGCATAGCGTCGCGTGACTTCACTTTCTCGCACGACTGTTCTGAGTGATGTTTTGTCTCGTGGACGGACGTTTTACCTTATTTTTTTGCAAATTGTTTTGTGTTTTGAGGCAAAACTATAACGAGTAAGACTTCGAGAACAGTGTGGACAAATAATGTGACCTTGATCAAATCACGGAACTTTTATGAAAAATGAATGACTTGACTGCTCTTGACTTTGCGCCGATAAGTAAGTTTCTTCTCTCTGGCGCGATCTGTTTTATTTAAAAAATTAAACACTAAATAATTCAAAATATGTGATTTTAGCGCGAATTTAAATGCTTTAGATAAATCCTAAATTACAAACACACACACACAAGACGCACTCTGTTGACAATATTATGTCTATAAGAGAGAGTGTATAAATATAATTATTTTAAGTATTTCTTTACGTAATCTCGGTTCTTTGAGAAAAACAGATTCAATCTATAGAATAAAATTGCGTTAGCTCTAAATGCATTTCGAACGATATCAGTCATGATTTAGGACAGGAGTGACGGATTGACCTGCTTACCTCTCGCATGTAGGCCAAGAGAGAGATACCGAGATGTATTGATTGCTACAACACGATTTATTTTTTCTCAAAATATATTTTTTCTTTTTTGCTGCTATGGGATTTTGCGTAACGATTAAAGACACTTATATTATAGTCATCGCTGTTTCATATAATATCTGCATCTTATTTGTTTGTCTTTTTGTCAATCATCAAGTTGTGTAACATCGAGAATGACGCTAATAAAGATAGCTCGCTTTTCTATTTAAAACACTTATCTCCACAATTCTCAGAATATATACACGTTAAGAGCAAAATGCAAGATTTATATTCGAGATGTATTGATTCGTTCGATGCATCTAATGGCGATTGCAAGTAACAAAGCTACATCTGCTTTCTGTTTTTGCAGTCATATACATGCAAAAATGTTCTAATACAAAGATGATTTATCGCAACAAGCCGGAATTTCGGTCATCTTTGCGCGTAAAGCTATAAGTATACATTGATTTAGCATTTGTCGTAGTAATGGTATCTCGGACTGCGACAGCCACCACGATTCATAAGCGGAGAAAGACGCGTACTCAAGGTCGTCAGAGACGTCACAGGCAGTAAGCTTCTCTAGCTTCACGTTGAAGTTTCTTTGACCTGTCGTGAAAGAGTGCCTTACTGTAATGTACAAAGGCGGGGACAATACGCGCATCCCCTCGATGTTATACAAACGTAGAGAGAAACTTGACATGGGAAAACTAGCTGTTGTGACAACATTCACATTCAGTTACTAGCTTAATAACTCGCGTAGTGGGCGTCAGCATGTGTGACAAGTTATGTTTTATTTTATTTTTGTGTATATCGATAATGTTATTGATATTGGTGAGTGCAGATTTTTTTCGTCGTTTCGTGTGTTTGACTCAGCACGGTTACGAGTGATCGGAAGAATCGCGACGAATAATCTACAATCAGATAAAGACGAAACCTTATGTAGAACGCCGCGTCTCTTTTCACAGACAACATTGGCATTTTAACGAATATTCTTCGTAACAACCATTAGATTATCTGCTCTGCAAAACTGAATGATTGAGAATCTTTCGAGCAAACATTCTGTAAGAAGGCAGTTTTGCGTCAATCGATTTTGAATCCTATATGGAATTGAAACGAGACGTCGAATCAAAGAAAAATCAGTTATGGAAAAAAGGTATGTTATTATATATAATAATGTTGGAAAAGAAAAGCCACTTTGATAAAGACTGCTAGAAGGGACGGGGTTAAACATCAGTCTAATCTAGTATTTTTCTGAAACACATACAATAGCATATATAATCGTATGTCGAACGCGTTTGTAATTTTTGTTGGATGTCAAAATAGAGTTTTTTATAATAACAAATAATAAATGTATAAAACAAATAAAAATGTGACTTTGCATTCTTTGCAATATTTAAATGAGGTTCTAAATCTTCTAATATATGGGCAAAACACGTAAATCGGAAATATAAACGTGATTTTTCTTCGAAGTTGAGATACAAAATTCGTTTTGTCATATCCCTCTGGTGTCATTTACATCTGGGAAGAGGCTTAAGTGGAATTTACCTCTTATTCTTCCAAAAACAGAAAAAGCGATTGTCACGAAAACTAAAAATACTGAAGGTTGGTGAAATGACGATATTGACGCAATATCGATCGCCACTAATTATTTTCTGCTAATTTTGCAAGCCTGTATTATTTCTACTTTCTCTCTCTCTCTCTCTCTCTCTCTCTCTCTCTCTTTCTATCTTCCTTTCATTAATCCTACTACGTATATTCCGTAACACGGAAACTCTCTCTCGTCAATCACGCGAAACACCAAGTTTGTACAATATATTTCTCTTACTGATACACCGACCGGATGATTATTAAAGAGCCGCGGCTCTGATAATTGCATTCGATTGAGGCGAATGATAGATTTCCGAAATTGCTTGCGTCAAACTTATTGCAATGTGCTTGTCTTAATTCTGAAAAAACTGCGTGTAAAATGTTTTTAGAACTAATTTTGATATTATAACAAATTATCTCGTATTATATTATATGTGATATTTTTTTTGAAAATAACGTTAAATCTGTTATCGCAATTAAAAGACACACACAGATGTATTGTAGAATTGTGTTATCGTATTGCGTCGTGCGTGATTATTCTTTTAAATATATTAAATACTTCGTGGCATTTAAACTTTTTATCGAAATAATTCAAACAATAACAATACTAAATACTCGCGTTGCACGTTAGTTGATAATTGTGTTTCGTATTCTATACGCATATCAGCGTTAACATGACGTTTAACACTTTGCGTGCAAAGTGTTGCTATCTCGCTCAAAAGTTTTTTCCTGTCGCGTATATGTGGTAAACGTGCGTCCGAGATTATAATTAGACACTGATATCGTTGTGTCTATTAATATCAGGTGTACTGAACTAATTTTGCGTGTAATATCACGTACTTGTGACGATTAAAGCAAGATCAGGGGACGTGATAGGAGCGGTATCTCTTTACCGCTCTTGGTAGTTGTTTACACGATATACAGTTATGTAATAAAAAGAGTATATTCGTAGCAGTGTATAAGTTATTTATACTAAGAAGAAGAGAGTTTAATTATCTTCGATGTTCACGCACATAATTCTTTTTACGAAATTGCTGATAAAAACAAATTGATATAAAATACAAACTTTGACTTGCGTACAAAAGTATATATATATATATTGTTGCTATTTCAATAGTTTCATTGAAACAGATATTGTTCAGCTGGAATGAATTTGCGCGATGTATCATTTATGCATACAAACCAATTGACATTTGTGAGCTGTTCGTTTGTTAGCTTTGTTGTTCTTTCCATATAGTATAATGTGTCGCGTGAGAATCTCGTGCGCAAAATATGCGGCGGTTGGAGTAACAGAATGATTAAAAACTTAATTAATATGGAGACCACATGCGCGAAGGCTGGGAACGCGCGCGTTTCGAGGGCGCACTTTAAATTCTATTCCGCCGCAAAAGATTTATAAGAACATCAGAAAGTCCAATAATTACGCCGGATGAGCGTTTTTGCTGTCGCGACGGCGGCGACAGCGGCAGTTCTTCCTCAATAAAATTCTTCGTGTCTCTCTTTTCGTTCTCGCGCGCGCTCTTTTGAAAAAGAAGCATCTCGCGTTCTCTTTATTTTCGCTTTCTGAAATCTTGCTCCAAGAAGTTACGGCATTGCAGTGTGCCGGGGTTCTCTCCGCTCGTCGTTGTCGTCGAATCGATTCGACAGAGGTTCTTCCGCGCGCTTTCAACGTCGCGAACGGCAAACGCCCTGCTGCAATCGTCGGCATTTTTCGCTTTTTGCTTTTTTCTTTTTTTATTGGAGCTATAACAGTCGACAAAACATATATATGTATGTATACACACGCGGGAGGCATTACATAATGCGATATAAATAATAAAAACACAGTAAGAAAAAATAATAAAAACACAGTAAGAAAAAATTTAAAAAGTAAATAGAGAAAAAATTTACGGATGAGCAAAATTTACGGACGGCTTGAATTTAGTCATCAACTGCAAGTCTTCGAATTTTACGCAAAAAAATGTGCACATAAACTTCGACGCAAGAGAAACGTGCAAAAATACCACGAATGTTTAACAATCATTAGCAATCATTTTGTTTTGATATTGTTGGAGAAGAAACGCGTTTAGAAATATTTATGCTATGATTATATAAAATATGCAACTTAGTAAAGAACACTATAAATAATTTATAAAATAAAAATCAGCATGTAATATGTGTAAGCATTTATAAAGAACGAATAAGGATAATACAGTAGGGATTTATTCCGAGTAAAGTGAAAATATTTCAAGTGATATCTTAATTCTCTGTCACTTTTGATTTATTACATCGCGCAGAGAGATGTTAAAGTTAATAGCTTCAAGCTAAGTGCTTTAAAAGAGTGCAAGAGTGTGGGTACATATTCGCTCAAAAATTTTTTATTCACCGTCTCTTTTGCTTCGCTTGAAGTGGATTTAAAATATTGTTTATCACGTTACACGCAACAGTATTTTATTCCTTCCCATTATTTTATTTTTGTTTGCGACGATGATGACGTTTTTCGAGACAGAAAGATTTATATTAATGTATCTTCAACAGTTTATTTTACATACGAATATAATTCGGCGTATTGATTAATTCGATCGGAAATACAATGAATGATAAAATACAGTTTTGGTAACATATTCGATTGGCGTATCTTGCGTGTTAAATTAAGTCGTGCGCTTTTTTCTTTATTTAATCGTTTATTGCAGCGTAACAGATTATGAATTTGTAAATATAGTAAATGAGTACATCGATTAGATTATTAACGCGTTGTGCGCGCGCAACTGAGCATAGGATTTTTTTATATAACCGCATATTTCTGCATCATGTCTTTATAATATATCTCCGCGTCGTATATCTCGCTGCAATAATTTCGCATTTGAACGATTTGAATCACGCTGCTAATTACCGCCAATATGATCATTATTTTCACACGAATAATCTCTCTTTCTTTTGTCTTTTTTGTTTTACTAGAACACAACGAGTGAGAGCATAGCGCGTTCCATCGATATTACGATACACACATACACACATACATTTTTATACGTTTTTTTTAAATTATCTCATCTGCGAATTATAAAAAATATTACCATGTAATCGCGTAGTGTCAAAGTTGCGACACAATTAAAATAACCAAAACCTAATCAGCGTCGCGGAAAAGCGGCAACAATAACTATCGAGAGAATTGACTCTAATTTTTAACGCACATTTTATTTTTTTGTTTTACCGTCGTTGACTGGAATACCTATACAAATACTACGCAAGTTCTTTAATCAAGAACCTTCTATTACATATTTTTGCAGCTGCACTTCTTAATGCAGAGATAGAAATACAACATCCGCTGGAAGTATTAATGCAACTGACATTTACACGGTGACTTTGCGCTTTTTTTTACATAGTATATAGCACATCATAATTAACAACCATATTGGTTTCTTGTAAAACCTCGACCTACTTTTCTGTCGAACACTGAGTACGTATTTCCTTTGTGTGCTGTCATCGAGCACGTATTTCTTTAATCTTGTTTTAGTACAATGTCATTCTCATCTCGTTTCACAGATCTTCCATTACTAATATATCGTAAATATATACGTATGTGTGTGTGTGTGTATACTGCGTGTGTGTAGGGAATATACAAAAAAAAAGATTTCATAACAATTGTTGAAAATAATCCACTGTAATTGAAAAAGAATATTAATTACTAAAAAATTATAAATTATTGGAGGTATTCTGCATAATCTTCATCTGCTACTGGATATGTATCGTATGTACACTAGTAATCAAAAATTTGCGGAATTAATGCGGAGCTCTAAAAGCAAGAGGGATGGTTTTTTCGTGCCTATTGCGCGAATTTTTCATCGTTAGCGTACGTCAGATTACATATGTATAAGAGACATTAATTCTAATGAGTATTTGATTGAGACTATGAATTAATAAACGATACATTAAACCGACGAATTTGCAATTCATTCTAAACTATCGTTTCGCGAGAGCATCTGTTTTATTTACAAAACAAGAAATATGTCCGCGATAACAAAGACAACAAAAGTCTTGTCGTTGTTGGAATATGTCGCCGACGTGAGACTTTTGGCGCAGAAAACGGGAGTTTTCACGGCGGAAATATGGAAATATCGACGGCGCGGCCTCGTTACGAGATGGCGCCGAGCAAATTGAACAATAATCCGCAGACTCGGCGGGTCAGCTGTAATTGTACCCGGGTGTGAGTGTGTCGTAAGTGGAACGTGGCTGTAGTCAAATAATGACGCGCGCAAATCGTTCGAAGCGAGTCACAAGTTCTCGGCCTAATCAAACCCGAGTTGCGCTTTGCAACTGTTTTCGAACGCGATGAAAAAGCTGACGTTCCTCTCTTCTTCTTAATATTTCTAAAGATATACTTGACGTTTATCCTGCGATTCGAGCACTTTATAGCGTTGAACTTAAAAAGCAAATACGGATACGAGCAAATTTCTTTAACAATTTTAGTCACATAACTTCAATTAGCAACGGTTGGCGACCACATAATGGTTAATAGTTCGCGTATGTCGCTATACATTGGCTCTATTGGGCTTCTTTAGAAATAAAAAAATGTATGAAAATTCTTGAAAAATTCCTGAAAGCGTTACTCTGATAGAAGCTCCGGTAATTGATAACCGTTAAATCTACGTGATATATCATCTGCTGATATTCCGCACACACACAATTCATGATATCTTCGTTACTTAAAAACATCGATCGTTGATTAAAATATATACGACGATCTCGTCCTTGAACGGCACTTTGCAAGCGCAAACTTCCCTTCTCTGTCTCTTAAGCAAGATTGTATGGTCGGACTGCTTTCAAAATGTTATTCCTTCAAGTACGCGAACGGTATAAGTTGACCTGATCGATGTGCTTGTGATCAGCGTTCTAATTGCCATCGTAAATCTTTCGTTATAATCTTCTCTTTTGTCTCGGCGAGAAAGAGAGAGAGAGAGAGAGAGAGAGAGAGAGAGAGAGAGAGAGAGAGAATAAAAAATAATTCGTGCGCCGCAGCGGGAGTCGAGAATTAATTGTCCTCGATATTCGGGAGGAAAAAGATATCTGAAAAAGTATATAAGTTTCTTGAGGAAGATAATAAAATGAAAATTATAGAACATGAAAATTACGAGTGTACAGAGATTGTCAGACGTGTTGGATTAAATTGTAACAATACGAATGGATCCGCAAACGCAGTTCAAATGGATTGCTAGTAATTGTTACAGCTCAAGTCATGCTGGAACGCAATTTCACCGGCCACAAAGTGATAGTTCTACTTCCAAAGTGACACATATATGCGGCTTTTGTGAGGCCATGATGTAGGTCAACATCGCTCTTTTGCACCTTCCTTTATTCTTAATCAAAGAGTAACTTTGCGCAATGCGCTTGATCGTAATAATCTTTTACGGAATGTCAATAAAACTAATCTTACAAAAGAATACTTTATACACATAGACTCTTGTACGTGTTTATTTTATAATTCCACATATAAAGTTTTGTTAATGTTCACATATAAAAAGTTTTTTTTATTATATTTCCGACTATTACTTTGCGTTTTGTCTTTTTTTTTAAGTTCTTCAATTTACAAAATGAGAAAGACAACTTGATTACATTATAGACATAACACAGACACTTGTATAATATAAAGTATATGTAAAGTATATTACAGAATTTATAAAAGAGATCATTTTTCGAACCTCGTCAAATTTGACAGCAATAAACGGAACATTTATTTGCTTCTTTTTCCAACAGCAAAAAAAATAAATTAAATTTACATTTAAATTTAAATTTACATTTTATTTGCTTTGACTTAAGATGTGAAACAAGCTTGGAGAAATTAAGCTTGTAAAATACACCTCACTCCTACTTGACACATTAAAAGTGACATTTGAGATGACTTGAAGGTGACATTAATCCCAGTATAGAGATCCATAAGTGTCGCATCTATTTAGTTGTATAATCAGCATTGGTCGAAAAAACGATTTTATTTAGTTATTATTCGCCAGAATGTGTTCAATGACTTTCGCACACAATGTTTGCTCCACAGTTGCTAAAAATCTAAAAACAAAAATATAAACATGATTTTAATTATATTGCTGTCTTCTTTTACGCGATCAATTTTTAAGATAGAAAGTTTCGGTTGGATCAATTAAAATCTTATTAGTCTTCGCAGTTTATCGTCTGGTATAGTTGTCTATTCTTTACACTTTTCCTATCGCCAACAATATCGATTTTATGTTTCAATTCGACTGTTCATTTTATTTTCGATGTTATTTCCAAGAGCGGAGAATACTTGGAGACAGTACATTAATTAATACATTAATTAGAGGCAAATCTATCTCACTGCGAAACGTGTTAGCGTTGTTACACTTAATAGTCTTCTCTTGAGATTTGACAATTTCTGTACATCGTTATAAAATGTACTTTAACGTTTTTTTTTTTTTTTTTTGTAAACCAATTACTTTGTATTTGCGAAAGTCATTGTAGACTAAATTGCCGTAAATAATACTTCATCATTCTGTTTCGCTGTTATAAACATTCACCGTTTATTATTTCTCAAATTTTTTTATTTTTTGTTTGTTTTTTACTCTTCCCAAGATGTGATAGTATCTCGAAGCAGAGCTTTTAATAAAGTGTCAATACGATGTTTTCTGCGTCATTTGACTTTGGTCAACGTCGCTGTTCAAGAAACTTAAACTCTTCTCTAATCAAACGCGCGGTGCATTTTACATTCTCTTGAATGTGTCATTATTAATTTTTTTCTTATAACAGTTTTGCATATACATATATACATATTTTTTGTGACATTATTGTTTTATCTTATTCTACCGTCGCGAAATAAACTCCACTTTCGACTTTTCCTTTTTTTCTTTTATATCTACGCAAAAAAACACTAAATCTCGAAACAATTTATAGGGTCTGTTCGTGACAGCGCGCGAACAAATATTTTTGTGTGCAATGCGTAAACTGCACATGACGCGCTCTCTTTCGCGAGTATACGAGCAAAAATACAACGGTGGAGTCGTGCGAGATAGGTAACTGATAAATATAACCGGTCAAAGGCTACTGTGGCCGCATACGCCGCGACCGCAGTTACAATAACAGTATGGCTTCGAATTTTATCACTACCATATTCATTTTCATTTTACTGCGGAATTAAAGGTTTTCTTTCGGCTTTGCCATTATAAAAACAAAAATATATGCGTAATCTAAAGAAAAAACACGCTATGTTCCTTTTCTTTTTCCAGTGAAAATGCGTATTTTTCTTAAAAAAAATAATTTGAGGTCTACAAAAGTTTGATGTGAAACAGTTTAAAATACTCTTTTTTGTTTTGAAATCACAGTCAATTGTGGTCAGATGCACTTCTACACGCACGATGCACTACGCATTTGAAAAATCATACGATTCAGGATCAAAATGTAATAATGACTGAGATCGATCACTGTGCAGTTTAATTGACGCGTCAAAAAGAAAATTCGTTATCGTCACTGTCGCTTTATTATTCGAGCGTATCGACAGTGATGTGCAACACATAACGTGCGCATTTTATATGATACAGAATTTACGCATTTTGTACAAGCTTGCGACGACGTGCGGCTGCTTCATGAAAATAACAATGACGTTTAGAAAACTGTGTAAACAAAAGAATATCTAAAATCACAAATTGCTTGCATTATTTTAAAAACACATCTTCTCGTTTAGAATGTTTTTGTTACATATAAGTGCAAAAATCGCAATAACAAATTTATAACTTACTGGCTCACTACAGTCTCACATATTTCTTGATGTTGTCTGTGTACTAATCAATGTTCAAGCTTTCATAAGCACCGCATTTATTGTTGAATTGTTCGTTGTTACTGTTATCACGAAGCTAGCTAAAAAACATTAACTGATCGTTATTGTGATTGTAACTGAATGTTTCTTGCTTGCAGCACCAGAGCGCCGCCCAGGCATTGGTGAGTCGCATGTCTTTTTCTTTCTTTCTTTCTCTCTCTCTCTCTCTCTCTCTCTCTCTTTCTTTATATTACATGCATATTTTACATATCTCTTTTATATTTTTGTCGCTACGTTCTGATATCTCTTAAATAACCGAAATTGCTATTAACCCTTCTTGTGGTATATGTTCGAATTAAAACATATGACTGCGCTTACAAATTTAGTGTATAATAATGTCAATTATATAACTGTGCTTACAATTAGTGTAATTAGTAGTTATATTAATTTGTTTTATAGAAATAATGAATAATCTGAATCGTTGATGATAAAAAAACCACGAGAGACGGTTGATGGAAATTGGGGTGAATATATTAACACATCTCTTCCTTTACTAAATCATAATATCAAAATCAGCTGCATCATGATAAATGTGTAGAAATTCACATTTTCTGAATTTTCATTTGAGACATGTCCTGTGTTCAGCGTGTACAATACGTTGATTCTGAATTCAGTGAACTCATAAATACACAAGCTCATCAATTATTTGAAATTTACATGAAATATAAAACCAAATAATAATTTTGAAACTTTAGCTATAGTTGCGACTGCGTTCTGTTTTACAATAGATGAAATAACATAAGTATATATAATATTATATTACGTATAAAAATTATTTGGAAAAATGTTTTTAGATGAAAGGTAAGCTACTCTTGCATCAAGAAATCAAAAAGTTAGAAACCCAACTTTTAAACTTGGACGAAAGTACCATGTGCTATGATTTTTACGCAATGCTCGTACACCAACTTATTATAACAAATTCTATCAAAATCGAGCAGAGCTCTTCTAACTTGTTTTAATCTCACTCTTCAAAAACATCTTACACAAGTATCCGAACCTAATTTGTATTAATAATCTCCACGCGTATTTGTATTTTACACTCATCGTAACTCTTGTTATATTTTGTTGTTGAGTTTCAATATATATCCATTTTTAGCGTTTACAAGAAGAATATATTTAATTAGTAATTAAAACGAGAGAATTCCGTCTTTGTAATTTTTCCATTGGCAAAATACAAAATATTAATTGTAAATTTAACAAAGTTTATATTTGAGACAATGTGTATATATATATATATATATATATATATATATATATATATATATGTACACATACAGTGTCTCTATACATGTATATATGTGTGTATGTACAGGGTGTTGCAGATACATACAAGTCAGTATGACGAGTTGCCTATCGTTTCTCTGGCAGGCGCGCGTGTCTGTACG
>QVOA01006821.1:0-51767 GCA_014825685.1 Pseudomyrmex cubaensis | reverse complement strand
GATTTGTCTATGCAAACATCATAATATCGCATATCGATATATATATCGCATATCGATATATATATCGCATATCGATATATATCGCATATTGATATATCGATCTTCTTTTTGTTTCTAATTGTCGATTACAGCAAAGTGTTAAAACGATTTTCTTGTATAAACAATTTTTCGTTTGAAAAGTAAACGGAATATAATTATTTGGTATTATATTACGCAAGAAGCGCGAATAAATATCTCGTTTTATTTTCACTTGAGCGTGTACGTACGATATATTTTATTATATAAGATTACACAAGAAGAGAGTTCGAGAGTTTTAAAGACGGCCATTCAAATGAAAGTTCGAACAGCCGCGGCAGAGCCCGACTCTTTTTGGTGACTCAGACTCGGAGCTGAAAGTCGCCCATACACGTTCTGCACGTACCTGTCGCAACCTGTGACCCGTTCGGGTCCAATCAGGTGGGCAGAACGTATATCGGCATGTGCGCGCACACGATCGCGCACAATGACGCATAATAGACTAATGATATACACACAAGCCGTGCTGCATTCAATCGGCCGCTGTAATAATAATTGTCCAGACACACCTGACCCTCGTTAAATGCGTTGCTTAATCGCTCGCTACTCCTCGACCCTTCACCTACTTTTTGCTTCAACCCACGCGCAGTACGTATCTCGCGATTGGTAATAACGTCAGTTATTAAGTAGCCGAGATCGCACATTTGTCATAGTTTCCGAGAATATTTGTCACAAATATGTGTGATTAATCCTTTTGCAGCATTTTATTATCCTGACGTGTTTCAATACAAGTTGGACATTTAATTGCAATTAAATACTTGTTCTCGCATAAGATGCTCTCCTTAAATGGCTCGCAGGAATTTCTTACCCTTGCATTCGTTCCTTAATGATCGATCATTACATGTTGCATTACGTGTGATCGCGCTTGAGATTCTGGGCCTTTGAAAGCGTAATGCGAGTAACGTATGACGGACGCCTAGATTAGTGGCTTACGCAGTCTAATTGCTTCCACGCAATTAACAATAGAGCGGCCCGGTTTTCTTGAGTCGCGCGCGATTACGCTTCCACTTCGAGGAGTTCGTCCACCCGAAGTAGACGTCCATGTCGTTAGGCGATGCTTTATAAGTGCGCGCAAATAGAGCGTGGAGTAGCTTCTGCGCTGTAATAACAGCTACCATAATAACGACTATTTTTCTGAAGAAAGAGCGATAAAAAAGTATATGAAATAATCTCGAGATAAATTATAAATTTGCTTAAAAATTTTTTATAATTTTTAAAGCGAACGCGGTTATTTCCAATAATTCTCGAGGCAACGACCGAAAGAGAGACCAATAGACTTCGTATTTCCGATCAGTGACACCGACGACATAAACACCGCGGTCAGGTAGATGCTTTCGCCGCGGCAAGAACAAAATTCACAGGTACTAATTTCGAAGTCGAAGGCCGCCGTCGAGAACAGTTGGCGCCGAACAGTTCGGCATAATTTTTTATCACCCGATTGCTATACGGGATTTCGTCGAGCCGTACACATGAGAGAATAACTTCCCAGCTCGGAAAACGATCAAATTCTGCAAAGATATCGCGCGAAACGTTTCCTTTTGATATTTTTGCAACGGTGTAAATCTCGTTAAAAATCCGGAAAAATTGCTGCGCGTAGAGAAAATTGCCTCGCACCGGAAGTCAAGGCCATGGCGGTGCGTAATAATATCGGATGCAGGGCGACCATTTCCGGCCAAGGTCGCGTCACTTCCGAGAAAGGCCGCGACTAGTTCGTGCCGCCGACTCGTTTCCGTCGGTCGCGCCGTCGAGAGAGGAGAGCACGGAGGGATGAGCGAACTATACTTAACCCGCCAGGTTAAAGGCAGAGATCCCCGGGTTCGAGCGCGTGTCCCTGATTACGGTGCACGAACGTGGCACTCTCCTCCGACCTAAAGCCGCCGCCGCCGCCGCCGCATGTCGGTCGTCGATTTCGCGGAATGCACCGCGCGATTGTACTCGAGGAAGTCCATGCGCGCAGTTCATCGCGCTTTCTCGAGACGAGAAAGTCGCGGCCCGGTTCACGATCTTGTAGAATCTTCCCGGAAGTGGCAACTTGCTAAGGGAGAAAATAATCTTTTCGCGCAACTGTCCTATTTCTCTTTTTACGTCTTTTGATACAATTGACAGTTTGATAAAAACAAATATGATATAAAGCTACGAAAAAGCTAAACAGTTTATTTCATGTTTTTATATACGAATAAAAATCGTTACTTTTATGCAAAGAAAAATCGATTTAGTTAATAAATCCTTGCAATTTTATATCCTTTTTCTACTTGTCTTTTTTTTTCTTTTTGGATTTGATTGAGTTACGCGACGCTTGCATAACTCTGGAGAGAATTAAGGTTTTCTTTACCTTTCTTAACGAAGAGTTAAGTGGAATCGTCAATCATTGGATTTATTGGGTTATATCTCGTTAATTCTCTAAATTATTATTAAGCCGCGCCCTATTATAAAGACTTTTTGTTATCTCTGTTGCTGCGACAATATATCTTTCCTTCGAGAGTATCAAACCGTATGTTACTCAGAAATCTAAACCCGAAATTGCGATTATTTCCGGTTCGTAAGTTTTCAATATTTATGGTTTTTCAAGAACGATTAAGATTGCCGAAAACTTGATCGTGATTGATGATCGGGATACTAATTCGATGGCCGAACTAACGATTCGAAGAAATGTGTTGCCTACGGGCCAACACATTCGAGAAATGGCTGGCTGTCATCAACTAAAAAAATCAGTTGATCAAAAGCTAATTGTCGGGTTCTCGAATGTCCAAAAAATATAAAACAATTGTATTAGTAAATTTTTATAATTATTAAGAAACTAGTGTGTGTAATTTTATGTAACTTACATTTTTTAAATTATAAATCGAATACTTAATTGTAAAGTAGAAAATATTTTTACAAATTATTTATACAATTTATAGCGTAAAGACTCTATGATTACGGCAGATCGTAGAAGATTAATCTTAACAGAAGTGCTTTGCCGCTTCTCTTTCATGTGATATATAAAACGACTATAAAGTTCTAAATGTCGACTAAAAATTTTTTACAAGACGTCGGAGAGTGGTTCTCATGTGATCTATTGTGAATTCTAACAAGACTCGCGCGAACTAACGAGGGACGAAGCATCCGAGGGAACGTTACGGTCCAGCTCTAGACACAAAAAGTGCTCGAAAACGGTTGCAGCCGCAGTTAGTACGGTGTGGCGGTTCTCTCATCCCGGTTCAGTATCTTAAGTGGCGGCATAGGTGCCTATAATAGGACCCCTATGTCTGGCCCTTCGGGCTATTCTAGTTTCCAACGTGAATTCCGAGAGAGCGTTCGTAGATTCCACGATACGTCATCGTAACTCTTTCGGTCCTGCATTCGGCGAACCGATCGAGAGCGCGATTGATTTATCAGTGGAATTACGAACTTCTCCTTAGGCAACTTTACGCCTAATTGAACCTGGCATATTCGTGATCATAAAATCAATTTGAACACATTACACATAACGATTTAAGTTTGAAAAATAATTGTTGAAAAAATGGATATCTTAATTGTTGATGACGTTTACTCATCAGATCGTGGAACGGTGTTGTCACGTTGTTGTATGTGGTGACATAAGTAAAAACATTTCATTGCGTTACATTCAACCGCGTAATAGAGAAACATCGTGTACACGAAACACAATGGTTTGTAGTTCGCAATGCTGAAACGGACTTTAAAGAATTCGTAAATTAGCTAAACTTGCCGCTCGGTCATTAAAACTCGAGCAGGAGAGAAGGGAAGAAGATGAGTCTGGCAGATACGGCCAATTCGGGCGAACCTATACATCACTACGGTGACCAATTTAAGAGCACCGTTCCTAGTTCTGCGAAGGGCGGATTTGTTTAACGAGAAGAACTACCGCAGTTAGCTTGTCTCCGGCGTTATTCAAAAGATTCCGCACGCAACACAAGTCGTGTTCAAACTCCTCCACTTATCGAGGGGAACACGTATATTTTCCAGAACGTAACCCCGCGCGCATACACACACGGGGGGCGCCACGCAACTCCATTGAAAATCAGAACCGTTTTTCATCGGGTTCTCGCCGGCAGCGGCGAGTTAAGCGGCGTTAAAAAGGCTCCAACACACGCGTCCGCGCGCGTTCACGCAACCATCTGGAACGACTCCCTCGCGTACTTACGTGCGAATTCACCTGCGGGGCACGCTCGCAGGCACGTAGAATACAGTCTCTGGCGCACGCTCACACAAGCATTCACGCACACGAGAACGTTGCGTGTCTACGCGCGTGCCCCGGGAGGAGAGAGATGCCGGTGCGCTTATAAACGTCCGTTTGCACGGTGCAGTCTAAGGTGGCCTTGGCTCAATGTCGCATACTTGCCGGCCTCTGAACCGCCGCGAACCCAGGCATGTTGTGCCTGCGTTCTTAAGAACCGCACAGCGCGGCCTTTATGTGCTCGCGCGAGTGCACTTCTGCGTCGTGGCGTGAAATAACCCGCGAAGCGCACCACGAGGAGGATTCCCGGGTCAGCCGGGGTCAACACACGTGAAACAAACTTAGCCGCGGTGGCAGATAGACTATGGCCGTCATTTGTCATAGTACTCGCAGCGGGAGCTAAGAGGGCGGAGAGAATGCGTGTTGCTTAGATCCATTTATTAATCCTGGAAACGCCCGGTTTTCTCTTTTCTCCCTTTCTCGTGTATTCGCGATTACACGAACCATTTTTGCTTTAGCGCTACGAGGCCGTACTCTTTTCCCATGCCTTGTCTTGGAATAATCTCTCGTTAGCAGTGGAAGTCCTTGTCTTGGTAATACTGTTCGTTGCTCGATTACTTAAAAAACAAGTCTTAAAACTGTCTAGCTTTTTCTATTCGGTGAACTTTCGCGCGGTCGCTCGCAGGGTGGCGGTGCTATTTTACGCACAGACAAGCGCGACGCGGACAATGTACGCAGTGTAAACATCAGTTAATTTTCGCAAATAGACGTTTATCGTCGCGTTCTTTTCTATCGATCGCGTGGCATTCGAGGAAGCGTTGTTTATTTCATCTATTACGATGACATTGATCATGCTAAGTAATAGCCAGGTGGGATCGGGCGATGGGTGGAAGACGCGCGGAACGGTGTGTTCTGGGAAAAAGTAACACGGCTTCTCCGTAAATCTGCGTGATTTATCCGCGATCTCGGGCCGCGGTCGATGGGGCTTTAATTTTACGAGCGGCTTCGATTTTTCATATTGCCGCGTATATACACGGCAAGGATATTCGAAAGAAAGTGAGGCTGGACCACCGGCGCATGTCATTAACATACCGATCGCCAAACCCGCGTGCAAGTCAAAACGATGTGTACGTGGCTCACGATAATTACGGCAAAGCGGAACGAGCCGGGGATTCTTATTAACCATCGTTAATTCTATACCGGTACAAATAGTAGTAGCAAGAAGCGTTTATGACGCAGAGCGTGCAGCAACATACCTTCCGAGTCCGAATAATCATGCCCGACGGGAATAATCGCACAAAAATCTTGACCGGCCGCGAACAGACCGATTCGAAGACACCGCTCTGGTATATAATCAGACGACGCCTTGTTGTCATTCACCTGATTATCGAATTTTAATCGGCTACGAATACTTTGGACAAAATATATTTAAAAAATAAAAAAAGACGAAGAGAAAAATTAATCTCTTGAGAGATTTAAAATTTGAATTTTTCTTGTTTTGGAAAAGATATTGTATCATAACTCCGCTTAACATCGCGTTAGCCAGACAAACAATCTACAGTTCGATGAAAACATGTACACTGTGCTAGCGGCACGTCTAATCTCTACGCTCTTGATAATCCTTTCCCGTTCTCTCGCCGTTATTAACATACACTTCACCATTGTGAGGTAGGTGAATGGGGAACCGGCACGCGGGAGAAAACTTCCGTAACTTCCAACCGCCGTTTCACCGTAACCAATAGCGGAAGACGCGATATACCAGCGGAACACGCGTAGCCGCGAGACGACGACTTCCGCGTAAGAACTTATTAATTGCAGCTCTCGTTAACGGCATCGCGATTGTACGGGCGCGAAGAATAGAAGTCGAGCAAATTACGTCACTGTAGCCGATTGTAGTCCGATTCAATAGTACGTAGTAACGTGTGTGAAACGGATAAACCGTTCGTTATCGCTTCTCTTTAAAAAATCGGCGACGGTTTGTCAGTTGCTGCACGCAACTCTGCGGGAAACATGCGACACTTCGTTCGTTTCTTCAAATCGCTGATTTCTCAGGTTTCTGTTAGATTACACGGGTAATGCTGCATTGCAAAACTGGTTTACTTTCGCAGGTGTTTCGTTTAATCTCGCGTTGCAACCCGACCATTGTTCGTTCTCCGATTGAACGGCGAGTTTTTACCTACCGGTAAGTCGCGAATACTGACCAAAATTACAACTTTGTCGATCAGCAAAGTCGGACGTGGCTTGTCGGTTGTCAGATACCCTTTCTCGTTGCCGAAAAGGTGATCGGTGTAAAGTGCACCTTGCCACGTCGATTCGCTGCAACATGTTCGTAATTTCGATCGGGGCCTCGTTTCTACGGAGGACGTGGTAAGTGAATCGAACCGAGTTGCACAACCTCGACTCCCTTCCCGCGCGACTCTTTCCTCGAGTTCTCTCTGTTGCGATGGAGGAGAACGCCACGAGAACACAACCAACACTAATCCCGTCTAATGAATAGTTGGGTCAGGCTGCTGCCTCGGTAAATGCTGAGAATAACCGTGCTGCTTCTTGACATTTTGTTCGGAAGAAGATCCTCTCTCGCGGAGACTTTTTTCCTCCGCGATCTGTCTAGCTTTGCGTACACTCTCCTTATCCCCTTCTCTTTACTGCCAGTCGTTAGATACCGCACAAAGCGCGAAAGGCTATGTGAAGATCTCGAGTGCAAACTCAATACGAGAATACGAGAACGTTGGGCCAAATTTTTCTTTTGACAATAGTCGAATGATACTAAAATGTTCACAAGAGAGAAATGGCATCTATACGTATAATATAATATATTTTGGACCTTAAGTAACTAATTGAAAATCTTTTGTGAATTCTCTCGTAAAATATATGATTATTAATGTTCGTTTGCTTTCATATATTACAAGCATATTTTTTCTCCTGAAATGGTCGAAATTATCTGCGAAAGATCAGCCGCTTTAATAGCCAAATGTTTTTTTTTTTTTTTTTATAGAAATACATTTTTATAGAATACAGCTGTGATACTGGTCTTTTAAAAAAAACTGGTCGTTCCGCACGCGTGTCTTCTTCTTAGAATTTCGTCGCTATCGAATATAAAAGCCGAACGATATAAATGCTTTTTGACTCGCGTAGTCTTTTTGTATTTTTTTGTCTGTTCTGTAATGTTATCTGTGTGTTTCGTACGCCACGTTGAATATATACGCAAAATCTGGCGTCTTGATTTAATACCATATCGAGCCTTCAAATTAGCATAATTCGGACGAGAAACGCAGTCAAGGTGCAAAACAGCCCGAAATAAAACCGGAGACCAAACGCGAATCGTGATCTAACGGCCTTGGTATTCTCTATCTCTATGCGAGAGTGGCACTTCGTGTGTCTCAAGTTGCGGAACATCGCTCGATGAATTTCCATAGCGTGCAATCCGCTTGGGTTTGCGCAATTTTATAGATATGCATGTAATGACTCACTTTTCTTCAAATATTTTTTTCATAAGATAAAAAACCATTATTTATATACATAAAAAGTTTCATGTGTAATTGTATTTGACAAAATTGTGATGCGACGACGAAATCTGATTGGTTGTATCAGACGAGCTTTTCGACGAGAGAAAGGCGGTCATCACGATTGCACGCGTTGTCAAGGGTACTCGAGTACAAATAACTCAATACGAAAAGCAGCGCGTCCTACACGCGTGCCATTTTTAAAGGTGTTTGTACGACGAGCGTTTTGCAATCCGGACCAGTTATAACACAAATTGCCCGAGTGAAAGCGTTCTTTTTAACGCACAATTTATATTCGCGATCACATTAAAAATACAGACGAAGCAAGTACATTTTTTGTAAAAAAAAGAGATAATTTCTGGCATATGTGGAGAACACTCCTTTTGCGTCATCTCTTCAATTAATGCGTTCGAAGTGATATATATTATTTGGAGGAAGGAGATGATTGGACACAAAACGAATTCCGTTTCTCGTGAAGAGAAAGCGAGGACTTCGGCCGTGATTTTCGCTCGTCCTTGTAATTTACGGCGGGATGTTCGTTATCGTCGAGAAAATGTTTTCTCCCCTCGTTCGCATTTAATTACTCGCACAGGCGGCGAGCAACGAGATTAGCATGCGTCGTGTCAGACCCGTCTCTCTTTCCTTGCGGAGAGCGGCGGGACGCGACACGTCTTAACGTGGAATTACATAATAATGAATGAGGAGTGCGCAGGCAGAGATACATCTCTATCGCGGCCTTCGTTGTTACTCATTAATTGTAACGCAGATCGGCTGATGAGATTGAGAGTTCAAGCAAGAAGTTGCATAGTAGGCTCTGATGCGGAGAATATTAACAATCGCTTCTTTTTTTATTTGGCTCTGTAATAGATGGAAGAACTATTGAATAGTGATTGGTTATTCTGCATTGCGTGGAATAATACGATTTTTTTTTTTTTTACGACCTGACGGAACACTTTTTTGCATGAATAAATTAATCCTTTTTTTTAATAATTTCAACAACGAAAGAACATGTATACATATTTTATTTATAAACTTTGTATCGCGTTTAAACAGTGAACAAAGTATTATAATTCCGTGAGCATTGCTGTTCAACGAAGTACGCGTAGTCTCGGCCAATCGCCTTAGACAGTCAACGACGACGACGACGACGACGATGACGAATCGAGTCGGCGTTATCATCGGAGAAGTACTTTGATTAATGCAACATCAATTCTTAGTACGTACGAGATAGAAAATCCAACCGGACGAAATTACAGCAATAACAATCTCGCCTTTGCGCGCGTGCGTTTCAGTTGCTTCTGCAACGAAAACGTGAGGGAGATAGAAAGAGCCGGTCGTAGGAAATGGATGCGCGCGGCACGCAAATGCAACGCTACGCAACGCGCGCTGTGCCGCATGAGCGGGCATTGAAGGGAGCGCGACGCAGATAAAGGATCGCGCTCGCGCAACGCTAGGGACTATCATCGGTTGTATCGGGCGTCCGCCGTCGTTGTCGGTCGCCGTTGATTTAAGGCGCTTGTCGCGGCGCCCGGTTATTGCGATCGTTAATCGACGTTTCGTAGCTTAGCTGCAATTAAGCCCGACGGGCGCGCCAATCGGACGGTGCGGAGCGGCACGACGGCCGGACGCATTAACACACGCGATGACGCCGCACATGTGTATGTACTTGTGTTGTGTGTGTGCATATATATGTTCTCTTTCTCTTCTTCTCGCGCGCTCTCGCATAATCGTCATAATTATCGATGATGACGGATCGTTCCGTCACATGCGCTAATTATCGCCAGCCAGGGCGGTCGCCCAGCTTCGCGTCGCTGTGGGCGTAAATCGTGCTCGCGCACTGGATTTTTATCCCTCCACCTTCGGGGTGCTACGGTATTTATATCCCGCGGGCGGTTCTCGTCGCGCCGCGCCGCTCGACTCCAGCAAGGCGATGGTGAGATCGACACGACAATTTTTCCCCGTTACTCATCACGAAGGAGGGCCGCATCCGATGATGCGCGCTCGCGTTACGTAACGATCGTTGCAAATCGCTCGGTCTTACGGACCCGTTCACACCAGGTTCTCGCCAGTTTATACGTTGCGATCAACAACAACGTATCGTCGCGGGCTGTTACAAGAAGATCCTAGCGAGTTTACGACAGTTACGTGTCTCTTTCTCTCTGTTTTTTCTCTCTCTCTCTCTCTCTTTCTTTCCAAGGATTAATTGTTATGTAAATGACACTTTAATGTCGCCGTGAGACGGGATGATGAGGCGTTAGTCGAGGACATCACGAGCATCACGCGAGACTCAATCAATGTGCTCCCGTTCGTTGCATGCGTCGCGACTCTTTATTTACTAATTATTTTATGACTGCGCCTGAGGGCGTGTGTCGCGAATCGCGCGCCGAGAAACGCGAAGCGAAAAGGAAAACACGTTCAGGATGCTAACGTGGCGCGAAGGAAAAGGAGTAAAAAAAAACAAGACGAGACGCGGAGAGACGCTGTTTGCGTAAGACGACGTGTAATCATTACAATTATCGACGCTGACAGATTATTCCGTCACTGACGGTGATTCGTAATTATCGGCGTGCGATTTGCCGCGCCAGTGTAATATCGGTCCGGTTAGCGGCTCTCGACTTCTCGTGGAAACGAGAAGTTAACGTTCCGTTAAGACGCTTAACGTTTGAAATCGCGCCGCGGATAGAAATTACATAGTGAATAATCCGCGCAACGCGATTAACGGTACCACCGCGCGATTTGCCTAATAAAGACCTGAAGAAGCGTGTCTCGTCTCTCTCTTTCTCTCTCTTCCACTCTCCGCGACCGAGAAGATGCAGGTGGACCGAAGCTTGCTCCCTAACGTTACGATCTCTTCGGGAGCGAAGCGCAACGAAGGTGGCGCGTAAATGGTCTTTAGATGAAACCCGACAAATTATATGCAAATTACACTTGTCACGCGGAATTATTGCGCGCGGCGAATGCGAATACGATAGCGGCTGCGAGCGTGTTATTACCCCTCCCGAGACGCAATATGTATATACGTATATCGCCGTGTGTCGCATTTCAGGTAATAACACATTCAACCCCCCATCGCTCACGTCCGTCTTTTGTAATAATTATACGAAATGAATATAATTTGCCGTGGACACAACTGCATGGGCATTGCAACATTGATGTATACATGTGTAACGTCTTTTGCGTCGGATAATAACACGTTGCGAATTTAAGATGCCAGTTTGCTGGACAAAAGAGCGTAAGGGGGATTAACTTTGTTTTGCTCTGCGTTATTTTTACCGGAGCAAAAGTAAGTGTATGCGAGCGCGCGCGATCCATTTCTCGCCAAAACGAGATCCATTCGCGCGTGTCACGCCAACGTGAAATTAATTCCCGAGCTGGGAAAAAGGGGGGAAGGATTAATCGAGACTACAGGGCGGTCTCGTCCAGAGAGACTGACTTCCGAGGTCTTTAACCCTCATCTGTCTGCGACGCGACAGATAGCTACGAGTGATGTCATCGAAGATATAAGAAGATGACGCGATCGTGTGGGTTAAAACCTGCTGAGTTTAGCGCCGCTTTGCTTGATCCTCATCAAGCGTATCTAGCGGTATGTATGTACATACATATGCTTGTCGTCTGTCGAGCATCCGGACAGAAACTTGTCACGCTCCCGAGAAGATACTTCTACATGGTAAATTTTCCTTGTTAGTATGTTAGAGGTTGACAGGCTGACCCCGGAATCAAGTTCTTTTGTTTCTTTCTTTCTCATTATTAAAACAACTCTTCTGTAGATATTAATATTATCTCATATAGGTTTTTTTTTGTTCCATAACTCATCGTAAAATATTAATAATATAATTAATAAGATATTAGTAAAATATTTCAATTTCTTATACAACGTAGTTGTGTTCGCTTTTTTTTGGATGAGTCTAAGCAGACGTTATCCTTCAACAACATCTCTCGCTGCAAGAACTATCGAATGAACGCGCATTGCTCACATTCTAACTCGCTGTTTTAATGGCGCCGAACTCGCGCGGCGAGTCAGTTTAACCCGAGGCAACCCCCGATGCGACTAAATAGGTATCGGCGAATGAGAGATGCGTGGGAAGCACGGGGTCCGGCGGTGGTGTGGTGGGCGATCTGCCTACGTCCTGCCGGATAATAAATCTGGACCGACGGGTAGGAGGGGAGGGCCCCTGTGGGTTTATAGGTTCAGCGCGATCTAAATACATTCGTAGACGCCGTTTACGCCGACGTCACGCGCTAACTTTCCGAGAAATCTCTCACTCTAATTGGCGGACGGGACTTTGGAGTCTCTCCGGCCGTACAAATGTGCGCGCAGACTCATCAAGTCATATAGATAAAATGAGATAAGAAAGCGAGTTCACGGAAGAAATAACAACAAAAAATACATTGAAACTGGAGACGAATCATGTTTTTCATCTTTAATGATTTCCTTTTGCCGATAAAAAGAAATTGGAAATAACAAAACGATTGTTTAGATTCTTCTAACAAAAACGGTATTATCGCGTACTTTTGTCAGTTACCATCAAACAGAATCAAATGATATATCAATTACGTAGCAGTGATATCGTAAACGGCGAAATTCTCACCGTGACTCGAAAGATGAATTAAGATAAACTCGATCGGAGATCGAATTAAGATGAATTTTTCGTCAATCACGCTCGAAAGGATTAACTGTAAAAACGTAGTTTGCGCGTCATCAAGGCGTTGTTCTTCCAGGACAATGATATTTCGAACACCGTTTAATCTTTTACGATCCGACGAGTGTTTGTCGAAAACGCCCATCGCGGCGCGGCGATTCATCGCGGCTTTCATCGTTTACCCACCGGTTTGTTTGCCGTGTGTGTACACCTTCTCAAAGGTCGTAAAACTTTAATTATCGCATCTAATAATGTAATACCCCTCGACCCACGATAATCGATAATTTTTATCAACCGCTAACGGTTATTCCGTACGATTATATTCAGTTTTAGACAGGTTTGCTTTATACGATCATCCTCAATTATACGCAAGCGTGCATCTAATTGTCCGATAAGGATGCTTCCGGGATATTTTACCGTTATGAGATTAATTAGATGTTTTGCACACACACACCAATCACTAATTGACCTTTACAGGTCCGGTCGCGATTTTTCGAGGGGACGACTTATGCAGTTTTGAAACTAGTTTTGAGCATTTTATAATCTAATATTAATTCACAGATGTAATACACAGCGCGGTTTGCAAAAGCGGCGCGCATTTTCTCTTCGTTAGCGCGACGCAACTATGTAAGCGAGTTCGAGACGTTATGTCACAGGTTGCGTCAGAGAGCCATTATTACGGCGGCAGTTGACAATGAGATACTACCGTTAAAGCGGGTACTATTTGCATGTAAATCGGATCGACTGATGACCGGTCTTCAAACAGCCGCGGAAAAGTTTTGTCGGCTAAGACACGGATCACAGTGTACATATTTTTGCTGACAATGAGACAATTTGGACTCTATCTCAGTGACGTAGAAATTGCGCAACAGCCAAATTACAAGAAGAATGGCAGAAGATGAATAATTTTCTTGAAAACGTAAAGTTGCATATTACGTAAAACTTAAACTCTTTTAATAGCGATCTTTATAGTAGTTAAATTTGAAATTGTCATGCGACGATGAAACTGCACGACGCAACTAATGGCAAATAATGTCGGTTAAACAACACTCACACGTCTATAAAAGTGACACGCTTCGAAAATCGCGACGATTTTATTCTCGTTTGCACATCGTCGGTAAATAAAGCGTGTAGCAAATAAACGGCCTAATAAACGTTGATTTCGCTCTTAGTACCGATTACTCACAAACGTTTCTCAATCATCGAGATAAGATGTGAAAACAAAAAATATATGAGAGCGAAAGTTCTTAGGCTGTTCTTAATATTACAACCGAAAAATCGAAAATATTGCATCTACGCCATTGCGAGAATCGCGAGAGATTGCAAATCTCAAGATGACTCGCAGATTATCATTCCGCTCGCAGTTTAACTAACTGATCGTATTAGCGTCCGGCGGTGGCGAACTACGGGGATGATTAATTCGGACGGGGAGTGTCGAGATATCGATATCGACATGCGTGCTCGTGAGCTAGTTCCTTCGTAATGCGTTTCGTCCGCGTGTTTCCATCAGCGGCCGCGTAACCGGTGGTCGACTTCGCGGCCCATTAGGCGTTTCCTCTGTTACGTTTACGGAGCTCCGATGATGAGAACTCGCGCGAGCGGTTCGGATTTCTTTTCGCTCCTTTTCCAGGCGAGACAAGCGATTAAATAGTGACGACGCGGCTTATTGCGAGTCGCGTTGCGGTTGCGTCAACAGGTCTCTGTTGATTACTTCCCCGCGGACTAGGTGTGAACTGCTCCTGGCAGCCTTTAATTACCTTCGGCCGACGATCGGGTTCTCCCCGCATTGGATTACGATCTCCGCCAACTCGCGACAGAACAAAAAAAAATAGAAGAATTTAGTTAGATGCAATCAAAGGCCTAATCGACGTTAACGTTCTGCATAGCCGTAAAATCGTTGTTCAATGGCGGATCCAGTTCGGTCGGGAGCAATCTTGACAATGACGAGAATAGTTGTTGCAGGAGAGAATACGAGCGGCTGATTTTAATTGTCGCTCATTCAGGTATGATTGAGTACACGTTTTCTCGAGCGCGGTTGTCGTGCTCGTGTTGCGTCTATCGCTGAAAGGAAGAGCGGCGGTTCATCAGAGTTACTATACTCTCGGCGTGCATTATATATATATAGCGGCGGCACTTTCGTATTCTACGTGTGGCACATATCGGATCGACCGACGACGACTGCGTCGCGACGTAGATAAACGGTTACACGTGAAGCTTAAATTCTCTCGCTCGGATCATCTCTTCCTGGTTGCCGTCGTGAGTGAAGTTCATCGGCGATTTGAGCGTAGGACGCTTTGAACTTTCGTCCGGCAGTCGATGATCATTAAAGAATAAACTACACGTGAACCTGCATAGCGCATTAGCGGTTTTGAAACAACATCGCAACATTTGCCGAGTTGCGTCAGCGATACACGAAACTTACCGATGCCGTCACGCGTGTTTGCGCGAAGTTTTCCGGAATAGTAGGACGTAAATAGATATTGCTGAAGAAGTGTTATCTCAGTCAACAGAGAACTGTTGCAACTGATCTCCGAATGTTAACAACGAGAGATGTCAGCGGAAGTGCTTTCTACAGACATGTCCGATGATCGTCCGGACTTTCACGCGGGAGAAGAGCCACTTGGGGAACTGAAAGTCATGTCGCGAACGATCACGATTTTCTCACGGCGACTCTCGAAGACACGTACACGTCCTTTACACATTGTCCGAGATTCGGGATAAGAATAGTTTATACATACAAGCGTCGATTTCTCAGCTTTTCCCATCGCTTTAGAAAATAACTACGAATATATTTTTTACAAAATGAAACTAGCGAATAATAACTACGGCCACACACAATCTCGGCGATTATATCTGTTCTAGACGATGCTTTCAGCTGCGCCCAGTGCGCATATCCGCGATAATTGCCGGAGCAGGAAGGAAGATTACGCAAGTCCGGGCCCCGAACTAACTGCGGACTATACCTCCGAGGCACAAGAAGAATATAAATCATTGTCGCCGATTAAACGATTTATTCTAGCCGGCTCCTAATTGGACCAATGCGTTATAACGTCAGCCAATTAAAGGCAAATGTTTGATCATACGTAACAAACACTCCGACTTGCGCGCGCGCTCCATGCCGCCGCTCTCCGTGCGATTGCTCTGTATTCATGCGGAGAGAAAGAGAGAGAGAGAGAGAGAAGATTCTATCCTCTCGCGCGCATAGCTCTAAAGATATCCTCGCGCTCGGGATCGGCAGCGTGGTCCCGAGGTATTCTCGATCGGCGCTACTATGCACTTCTCTAAGTGGACCGGTTTGCGCGGCGGGATCGATTCGCGGGGAAAAGTGCCGAAGGGGGAAAAATTCATTCCCGCGACGGGTGGGAAGAGGGCGAGGTTTCATCGGAAGAGAGACTGCCGCGTCTTCTCTTATCTCGGCCTCTCCGTCAAGGCCGAATTCCACGTCTCGTCGAAAATGCGACAAGCCGACCGCGACACGTATGTACGCCGCGTAAGATAGAGCGCGTACTTATGTTCGGGCGTCGCGCGCGCGTGTGTGTGTGTGTGTTCGCAACAACGTGCGGATGTTGCACAATGTAACCGAAAAAATAAAGCGACAGCGGCGCGAATTAACGTTTATCGTGGCGGGAGATGGATGCGCGCCCGACGGACAGGGAGAGATAACATCCGACGATGTTTAGCAGGGAGAAAAGTGTCGATGCCGGAGGAAAACATCGCTTGCGATAATGATATATGAAAGGGGTTGTAGACATATAAAAGAAAAGCTTTATAAGTATACAGGCTCTTCTTTCACTCTCATCCCGCAATCTTCTCCCGGTTCTCTCCGTCTTCGCGATCCTGCGTCCGATGCCGGGTATCGACCAAGCGAATCGCAACGCGACTCGGGAAATTAATGATCATTGCCGCGGCCGTATGAATTGAGTGGAGACTCGTGTTAATTGGGATAAAGTCTCGTGTTTTTCATGAATGAATCAAGCGCCGTGTGTCGTCTAGTCGATACGATGAAAGTCGGATACTATTTCTCGGTGGTAATGCTTGAACGGTCGCGTGCATGCGTCGTGTGTCGTCTTCTTAAGCCTCGCTCACATAAGACTAGGTGCAATCACATATATTGCGCAGCACTTCGTAAATAAACTTACATGTAGGAAACTACCATTTTTGTAATACAACAATCGTTATTTTTTTTTTTCAATCGGCATTTTTGCATTTTTACCGAAATGCAATACTATTGTTATTGCTTCGTAAATTCCGCTTCAGGCGTTCTTCCAAGTTTTATTCGATAAGACGCAACATTGATTTAGATCAGACGACGAAGTGTCTTCTTCACTCGCACAGTAATACATTTTATCTTGGAGAGTCATCTCAAGCTGCCATATTCCACTCTTGTCTCGATCGGTCGCAGCGATATATTTTCTCGGCTGATTTTTATCGCGCTTATCGCAGAACGGAGATGATACAGCTGGAGAACCACTGCTCGCCTACGCTTTGCCACATTCATTCACTTCTACGTCGATTCCCCTTCCTCCACTTGTTTCGCGTGCGGCACCGCGCCGGTACCATCGACTCGCAAGCGTGTTCGCATCGCCGTGTACGTGTGTACGTGCTCCGCCAGGTGTATGTGTATGCCTTCGGCCTCGCGAATGTCTGTCAGTGAGTAGGACGTCCGCGGCAGGTGACGTCATCCGTCTACGTACGCGTTATCCTTGCGCGAAATAATCATTAATAAAATTTATTTCAAACTTCTTTGACGCTATCAACTTTTGGCAACGAGTTCGCGAGAGAGAGTCAGTTTTCTTTACAATGTAACTTACTTTAAAATAACATCGTCGTGTACAACGACGACATAAATACGGAGCTATCGTTTGCTCTAAGAATCGAATCGTTGCTTCGCGCTGTCTGGACTTTTCGCGAAAGGTGAAGTCCGTCGAATCGCAACGTCTCGCACGACTCGCAGACTTCACGGACGCCGGGAGATCATCTCTGTGATCAATGGTACACCGAGAGACAGAGGATGCGCTTATACGGCTCCTCGGGGCCATAACTGTATCCGCTTGGATAGCACGCTCGGATTATGGATGCATCGTTGCGCGGTTGCGGAACAATGCGACTTAATAGCGACGGTGGTCTGCGCCACGAGCGCACTTCCATACGGCTTTATTTGTATATAGGAAGAAACGCGCGCGACGATGGCGGATCAGATCAATCACGGATCGCACAGGTTCCTCTGAAATCCGAACGTGACGTTGCGCGCGCGTTGTCATAATAGCATTTCCTCGTCCCGGAAATAAAATACAAACTGACGGCAATACCCGAGAGCGATTCAATTGATCGACGAACTCGAACGGGTGTACTCCCGATGATTCTTCGAGAGCCAGGCCCTTCGCTTTCCGCTACATCAAGATGGAAATATTTTGCCACTTAATAATAACAAAATAATGATGGATATAAATAAAATAAAACGTGATTTATGACGTGATTTTACTTTTAGAAAATTTAGAGGTTTTAAAAAAAATAAATTTAAAAAAAGGCGTTGCTAGTGTAGATTCTGCACAAGGCTTGGCTAATCGCTCGTAAAATACGCGACCGGTGTCACGACGAGCCTCGCGTATTCGTAAACCATAAAGCCCGCTTGAGCGGAATATCAACCAGCCTGCGCGTGGTTTCGACCTGGAGATTTTATCAAACGGCAGAGACACGAACATCGCAAACTCTCACAATACGATACGTGTTCGTACTTTCGGATCCTTTCGACGAAATCCGTCGCAAGATTTTTTTTCGCTCACCTCCGGATGCGAGACGGCGTTAAATCGTTTTCTTTTCAATGCTGCATATTTTATACACGCTTGGACATATTATATATCATATATATTTAAATCCACCTCGTAATCTCTCAAATAAATATTACAACAAAACAGGAAGAGAGAAGAATTAGGGTTTACATAAGACACATCTCTCTCTACGTTGTCCGTATAATGTATTCTAGTATTGTAAATGTATTCAAAATGAAATAAAATTACGGCGGCAATAGGCCGTAAATTTTGCAACAAAATCTCATTGATGTCCGCTCGCGTACATCAGTTAATTTAAAGAACACCATTCCATTCACGCGCGAAACAAGACACCGTTAAGAGCGTCTTACAGCCTACGTCGTAAATTGATGTAATCCTCTTCCGTGCAAAGAATTACGCGCGGACGCGCCGTTTCTTTCGTGTGGAAAGTTGCGGCCTACGTGTTGTGTACGCGTGTGCCGCGTGGCGAAGGACCGAAATCAAATCGGACAGATACGAGCGCTCTATTCTGGTTTAAGGGGCCCGTTTATATATAACCGTGGATGTAAACGTTTCTTCCTGGTGCGTTACCGCGTGGCGGGAGGATGTGGTAGGTGTCCGGCAGAAAACGGCCCGACGACGAGTGAGTCGCTTCGTGTACGTGGGACGCGACGAGGCTCTGGGCCTCTCTCGTCGGCCTTACCGGGAGATGCTGTTATCCTGTCCTCGAGGTCCAAGGTGTTTTTTTTTTTTTTTTTTTTTTAATGCGACGCGCGAGATCAGCCGCGCTTTTAAAGAGAACGAAGAGGTGAACCTCTCGAGAGCGAACACGACTCGCCACGGTGTATTACTTGCACATCGATAAAGACGCCCACGTCTCTCCCGCGTCGGTCTCTCTTTCTCTCTCGCCGCAAGGCTGCAGGCGCCGTTTCTATTATAACGAAGCGGAATCGAAGCGGCGGAGGAAGAATATCGCGGGAGAAGATCGACGCATTGTAATGTCATGCGCGTTTCATCCCCCAGACACCGATACGCGAGAACCGGCCGCATAAATCATCTTCTAATCTCCGTTCTCATGTCGCTGCGCGATTATTGAGATCACTCTCTCGACGTTCAATGATAAATTCGCGGTTTATCTCGCGGCGCGTAACCAACTCGATTCGAGCATTCATATTTCGAGAAATGACTTTGTTTCGCATCGAGTCCGGCGAAAATTTGCGCGTGGAAAGAAGTTTGTCACTCAATCAATCCATTTTCATCATCGAGATAATCGAGATGTACTCGACAAGCAAAGCAATGTACGGATTTACCGTAAGCTTAATCGAATATAATTTGTTCTTATCAAAAACGCTTTACTTTATATCATAAAGCGAATTATGCGATTTGATCAAGAACAGATCGCGATTCGACGCGGTCGTCTTCGCGCCGAGATCGATGTTCGCAATCTCGGATGTGCGAAAGCCGAGGCGCTTAGCTTGGTCTTCGTCTATTTTGCGAAGCTTATCGGGGATCGGAGTTCTGCGTGTGTACCCCGTCGCCGCGTATGCGTGCGCACAAATCTCTCAGCGCGTGAAAAAAGCGCGCCGAGAAAGAGAGAGAGAGAGATGTGGAAGTGGTGCAGAGCGAGGTGATGCATGAACATGCGCGCGGTGGTGTGTCTCCAGCATTCTCAAAGAGTGCTATTTATACTCCTGACTGCATCAGCTAAAAGAAGCGGGCCGAGGAGCGGGTTCCTCAATATGGCAGCAGGTAGGCCGCGCGCAGTGATTCAGAGCCCGATTTTTCCGGCTGGACCAGACAGTGGCTCTATTCTCCGTCTGCCGTCTGCCAGCCAGGAGCGACCGTGGTCTCCTTCGCGCTTTCGTTCTCGCTCCGCTTCTTCGTCTCGCGCCTTCGTTGACGGTTCACTCGCTCGAGTAATCCCGGATCTCCGTCCGAGTTATCGTTTCTTTGCGGAATCGCCCCGTCGGATTTGCGATTCTTCGATTGTCGGGGACAATTAAATGTTACATTTAAAATAATTTAATTATAATATATTTTTTAAAATTATTTTACGTTATTTATTTTAAATAACGCTACGGCTTTTTTATATTTTTGCATTTTTTTTTTTTTTTTTTTTTTTATTGCTGTTTTGATAGATAATGATGTATTTGCCTTACAATGTTGGTGAAACGGACTTTCGAGTTTCGAATACCGCTAACTTGTTTCTCGAATTATCGCTGAAATTTTATCGGCTCCACGATCAAATTAATGGTAATCAATGCTGACAATTGCCAAGCTAACCGCGAATGCTTGGAGCTTCGTAGGCGTTAGGCACCTCAATTAACATTGGAATGGCATCAGCGTAGATCTTACGTAGGCGTTTGGCACGCCAGACACGTATCCGTTAGCACGTTTCACGGAGACAAGTGGCATCCCTTCGATCGACGATCGAAGTTCTCTCAATCGGAATTTGTGCGCGTCCTCCTTTCGACGCGTCGACGTTTCCGAAATATTTTATCTTGCGATTTGCAACTCACTGCCAAGCCATAACCAACGCCATAATATCCCACGGCAAAAACGTGCGTTGGTTTCATATAAGATTTATAATATTTTACACGGGACTTGTAACATTTTATAAATTTCAGTCTCGCGTGCGATTGAAAGCAAATGATTTCCTGTTCGCGAAAATAGCACGGCTGTGAAACGATTGAAGATAAGATATTCTCGTGTATCTTCGATAATACTTTGTCGATAAATAGAAACTTTATAATCAAAACAGATCAAATCAGACGAGTGGCACGTTCTGCAATTCGAGATAGTTGTTCTTCGCGCGATTCGCGCATGGTTCGCGCTGAATAAATCTCACGCTCGATTCTCCGGCGACACGATTTTCTCAGGAAAACATTCCTCTTTCTCTCTTTTAATTCCCAAACGAATTCTCGACTCTTCTACCGCTGGGGAACCTGTACTGTCATCGACGAGAATCGACGCATTCTCGATGGCCCACGTACTTCGAGATTCATCCCCCTGATCGCCGGCGCGTCGAGGCGAGCTTTCCGTCGGAAAGATCGGGACTTGCGGAAAAATCGCGACTCGGGAGAAGGATATCCGATCGCTTCGCGGGATCGTTTGCGAACCGCTTACACCGACAGATGGGATTATCTGATCTTGAATCTAGCCGGGATGGCTCCGGCGCGTATAATTGCCATCGTCGGGCGAACGAGCGTAGCCTGGTAAACGCGCTAGAGAGAGAGAGTTCTGCCTCTCTTTCTTCTTCTTCTTCTCTTCTATCTACGACTCTCTCGATGGACCCAGCGCGAGCTAGTCCGTCCGCGTCGACCGACGTTCCTTCTCGTTCGTCCAACAGCCGTTCGTTGCTGCCGCTGCCGCCGCTTTTCTGCCGGCGTTCGTTGCTGCCGGTCGCTGCCTCTCTAGTCGGCTCGTTCGCCACCGGAGTCAAGGCTGTGAACCGGGGGAATGTGCGTGCAACTATGCTACCTGGACCTTTTATTCCTCCTGATATCCGCCGCCACTGCCGCTCCGCGCTGCCTTCTTCTTAACATTAAAGGCTTATACGCCTTTAGCTGGCAACAGCTACGTCTAGTAGTACGTCCGTATGAATCTACGCCGCCGCGTCCTCTGCGCGGGTCTTGGACATCATGGTCTCCCAGCAGCGCCTCCTCTCAGTCTAGTTCTTCCTTTCCTCTTCTATCTTCTCGTCCTCGTTCTCCTCTTCTTCCTCGCTGATAACGATCTTCCGGCGAGAGAGCATGGCGCGCGCACTTTTACAAACCTCCTGGCACCTGTCCACCCAAGTAGATAATAACGCCGCCGCGAACCTTGCGCAGCATACATAGTCTGATTGCCTGACTGTGTTACCTACCTACCTAACCTACCAACCTACCTACCTACCTACCTAGCCATCTACCTCTTTCTCCTTCCTCGCCATTTATTCGCGCGATATATTTCTCATCGTAAGCTGTCTTTATCATTTCGTCTTCTTTCTCTTGGCTTACGTCAAGAAAACTCACTCGCGTGAAATTTTTTCATTAAGCTCGGACTTGCCGCAGATGTGATCTCTTCTCCACTAATGCTCTTTCGAATCACTTACTTACGATTTTCAATCGAGTTATTGATTGATCTTAATTTACTTAAGATCTTTTTACATTGCTTGCCTAACAGCGCATAAAATGCACGAATCTCCTCTTTATCAATTTATTTCTATCTCCCGATGCCGCACTTAGAGACAAAAGCGACGCTGATGGTTAGGCAACTGCTTTGCTAGAAATCATTGTCTTGCGCGAGCCAAGTGGCTCTTTCTATCGTGTCGCGTGGGCCGCTCTCGCAAGGACTCGGCCGTCGTCGTATCAAATATAATAACGAGAATTAATCACGAAAAAAAACTTCATCGTAATATACTTGAAAGTAAAATGAAGAAAATAAATGCAATTTCTTATTATATTCAACAAACTCGTTGCTATTTACAGCACGTCGAAGATTTAGTTTTCTCGCTCCGGTAAATCTCATTCCGATACAAAAATTCATAATATAATAATCCGTACTAACGATAAATCATATTTGCGCTTAAGCCGACACGCCTTTCGGGCGGTCTAATCGTTTGCTATCTGTCACTATTCACTCGGACGGAATTGAAACGTTTGCATTAATCATTAAATCGGCTCTACGACAGCTGCGAGACTATATTGTGTATAACTTGAAGTACTACTCGCCGGTCGCGAATACCATGACGACTGACGCGTGCTTGACCTTCTCGGGGGATCTGCCGCGCGATCGACTTCGCGCGAATTAATCTTTTTGTCCGCTGTGACAAACGCGTGCCACGACGAGATCTCAGAATAGCGGGGCCTCGAACAAAAAAGACGTTTCCTTCTCTTCCGTTTCTTACCAATGTCTCATGTGACTTTTTGTCGTCTTTCATTGTGCAACGCTTTTGTTCCGCGAGTATTCAAGATCATGCTGAATTGCTCGACGATGTCGCGCGCACGTTGCTTTAATTGTAGTACAAAGATTCCGCGTTCTCACTGAGAGAATCAGTAGAACTCTTTTGTAATGTTACTCACGTATCGCATCGTGTGATATCAATCTCACAAAATATCGTCATTATTTGAAAGACACACGGAATACGGAATCGACCCGGTGCGCGCGAATATCCAGGAATATAATCCACAAGACGTTTGGCTCGCGGACGTCTTTAATAGTACGCATCCTGACAATCGCATCGTCCACGTTCCGACGAGAAGGAATGGTCGCGTATATAGTAAAAAAGAAACAGAGAAAGCGACAGAGAGAGGTGGTCGGGATAAAAAGCGTCAAGGTCTCCACCAAGTTATACGAACGTCTAGAATCATTCGGCATTGAGTGCGTGACCGTTAACGACCACCGGTTTTCACCGATAGAAATTGTCATCCTGTGCTACTGATTATGAGTAATTTTTTTTCTTCCCTGTGTGAGCCTCGTCTTTCTTGAACATAATTTGACGTAAAACGCTTTGTCGAGCAGAAGATTCATCTTTGGAAAATCGAACTGAATTTCAAACAGATATTTTTTTTTGTTTGCATAGAAATTATTTCAGAGTCGTAATTATCATCGCGACCTAAATTGCTGATTCATTTGCAAAACTCTTCGCCGCAACCAATTACACTCATTAGATTTCCCTTCGATGACGCAATTTCGTGCCGAAACACCACTCCGTTAATTACTCGCGGCCGGGATTACGGGTTTTGCGAGTTCGATTCGGGAAAGTTGCCCCGCGTCTGGTTTCCATATGGACACGTAAGGCACTCGAATCTGGTTCGTGCCCGACATGACTTCCTAGTGGGGAACCACTTCTTTGGGTCCGCGTCGCAGTCCTTCGGTCGCGCCTGTCGCTACCGATCGACGCCGGACGTTTCGAATCGACTCGGGCTAAAGTCGCGAATGCCATTCGTCTCTGCTACGCGGACATTGCGTAACCGACAATCATACCCGGAAGGTATCCGCCCGCACGGTTACTCACGATAGCCGTGTGTGTGTATGTGTGTGTACTTTCACCGTCGTGGACCGTTCTTTTGTATCGAACGAACGGCCTCCGCTTTTCTTCTCCATCTTCGCCGAGAATAGCGATCGATGACTGTATCACTTAGCTGCGCCAATCGATCCCATTAATCGGAACAGGTGCCGGAGCAAAGACTATACTGTCATCTTTTCGCGCGATCGACTAACAGCGTAACGTGATGTAACTTTTTGCGGTTCGAATTCAGTGCGCGATTGTACACAGTCAGCGATACGCGTGTGTAACCGAAGAGTGTGTTAACGCGCTGTTTGCGAAAGAAAGGGAACGAATAACGTTGCAATAATTGGATATTGCGTAACAGCGCGCGATTCGGATGATTTATAAAAAAATACGATACACGTAATTTCAGCTCAGCGATACGAGTTGTGTATGTCGAAAGTGATATTGTGCAGTTCGATGGAGAGACCAGTCGGGGCTACGGAAGTTGATTGCTCCGTTACACCGCCGCCGCGACGACGTTCTCTCACCGCGGTTTAAAGTGCAACCTCCAATTTGGCGCTCCGACTTAAATTGGATATCTAACGAAATGAAATTCCGCTACGGGATCCGCGCGCGGGACAAAAGGATATGTAATGCTGTTCGGTCGATGGAATGACATCACGATTTCGGTGAACATTATTAGATCGACACGATACCGTTAATACGATCACGACCGTGAGGGTCGAGTCTCTCGCTGAGAGAGCGTGACTTACGAGCGAGATCGCATTAGCAAATTCAATCGTACATGCGTAGAGAAAGAATCACCAAACTCCGCTCCATTGTTCCGATTATTCGATGTATGCGTAATGGAACAGCGATTGTGGATTTAAGGCGCTTTACAAACGCGAAATTTTTAACTCAGGAGCGCGTATGTGGCAACGATCTCGCTAAGTGACGTTTGATGAATTCGAGATGCGAATCTGAGAGACGGAAAGAGAGACAATCCCTTCCCCTCTGAGAAACGAGGATGGCAAGAGGACGGGATAATCGAACCGGTAAGAAATCGTGACGCGTACCGGAGAGAAAGGAGGATCCTTACAACGGGTAGAGACCTTTAAGACCGCAAGAAGCAAAGTATATATACTACATCAACGTATACATACGGCCTACATAACGTACACTTGCGTGCCTGTTTCGCTCTTCTGTCCCGACTCAAGGCGACCGTCCGGTTTGAAACCACGTGTATCACATTGGCACGAAATCGCGTTGAGTCAACGATTTTCCGTCGTAAAATTAGCGACGCGCTCTATTTGCAAAAATGTGTTCTTTTAATCTGTACGAGAAACATACGAAAGAAGAATACATACAATTCGGCAAATATGTATATCTTCTTGTCAAGATTCTACAAAAATTTGCAACATAGAATTATTTTATTATAATACATTACAATAAAAGAAATCGTATTTAGAAAATAATTTATGTAAAAAAAAGATTTGTCTACGTGAAACCACGTGCAGTAATCGCGACGGTCAAAAACTTTCGCCGACTCGGCATCAGAAATATCAGGCGCGTGCTCCACAATTTTCTCGACACTGCCTGCAACATACCGGTTACGCTCGCGGTTGCACGAACTGGGTCAATTTGATTGAGGGGCGCCGTAACTACGGGAATTCTCGGGATGTACGCATCTTTGAGAGAAAACCAACTTTTACCGCAATGATTTTTTTACTTTTTTCTCAACAAGCTAAAAACCTTCGAAAAATGAGCGAGAAATAATAACACACCGGCGGGAGAACAAATTTGTACAATTACAAACACTCCCGTTCGGAGAAACAATAAGACAACAGGTTCCAAGATGAGCTCCGTATAAATGTTTTTATTTAAAACTTATATTTAATACGACGTTCACAGCCATCAATTTCGCCGGTACTGACTCAAAGATAGACAGAGCACCGATAACAAAGAAAAAGAAGACAGTTACATCAATAGAACCGCTGTCACGTCGTTAGTGGTGATTTTTGAGTCATCAAAGGGGATACCGGAATAGGTTCGGGGGTGGGCATTAGGTCGTAGGACTTTGCGAAATTTCACGGGCGAGCCGGGACGTGCTTTCAATTAACCGTCCGGCCGTCATTATCCTCGGAAAGTGCCCCATCTTCCTGTCTGTTACGTGTGTCGGTGGTGGAATTGTAACCCGAGAGATCGCCTGCCAAAGATCACGGTAATTTGTAATAATTAGAGCCACTCGTCCATTTTCTTCTTTCCCTCTTCTATATCTCTTTCTCTCTCTCTCTCTTCGTTACGTCGCCTTCCACTCGCTTCCTCTTTTTCTTCATTCTGGTTCACGCCGGCTCATACAGTGCCGACACCTTCCTCTCAAGCGTACACTGATATTACCGGTAAGATTGTAGGTAAGAAAAAGAGAGTGTACTTAGATCCTCTATCATTTGCTCGGGCACGGCACTGCGCGCGTTTACTCTCGTACGTACGAGCATTTGACGACGACACGAGGCCGTAGATGAGAGAGCTTCCCGAGTGGCTCGAAATTTCGTGTCGCGATGAGAAGCGGAGCGTTACGAGCATCTCTCTCTTGTACGACGCTAATGGCGGTCAGCCACAATCCTTAATTACGATTAGACCGGTTTAAAAGAGAATATTGCCTGAAATTTGTACAGGAAGTGGCGGTTGGTTATTTTGCGGCGGAGCGTTTTTCCGAAAAAATGATACAGCCACACATTATTTCTCCCGCCAACGAATTAAACCTCCATTTTGTTACGCGTGTGTTCGTTATATAAATGCGTAATATAATGAAGAAGACTTAAGTAAGAGTTCGAAACGTTTCGCATCTTTATTATATTTAAAACGAAATATATTCTCGAATCTTCTTTATTATCGACCATCTATTTTGCTCGAAGCCGAACGGTCTTAACATTGTTTTTGATAAACATATACAGTTTTTAACCCGTGCCAAATCCAGCCGATGTATCAACGATCTGCACACAAAGGCAGACACACTTCCGATTGCTAATAAATTTACGACGCCACTTTCGCCGCCGGTCGATGACGACGACGGATTTACCGTCGTTGCGACCGGACAAATTAAGTGTTGCCTCGACAACAGGACTGAAACCACGCGCGTTCGCACTAGAATTACATTCCGAGATACGGATCTACACGGGATTTGAATAATGTACGTACTCTTTCTCCTTCCCTTCTTCTCTCTCCTATTTCTGCTTCCTTCGCTTTATTCACCGAACGGAAGACCAGTCGTCTAAGCCAAGGAGCGCGCAGACTCGAGAAAGGATATATATGCTGCGCGTTCCGGAATACCTCTCAGTCGTTTTGGCGCGTCCTCCGCGACCCCGTCTAAACAATTTAAAAGCCGACGGAGATCGGAGAACGGATAGCGGAGGTAAACGACGATGATCTCTCGGCACGAGAGAGACGAAGGGGAAAAGGAGAGAAGCAGCAAAAGAGAGGTTCGCGGAGTGATCTTCAATACGTTATACGCTAATGAGGCAGCGGTGTATGTACAGGAAACACGCAGTAAGCGACGAAGGAAGGTTCATTTGCCTCTTTCGTCGGCGATCATTAATCCTCGGTTGACCTTCACAAATTCAAAACGGTACCCCGGACCCGCGAGATGTTCGCGCACGAGCTGCATATTTTCGTAACGTCTTCATCGCCGACAGTAACATCGCGCTTCGGTCACGACGGATTACGAAATTTCAGCGGACGTTGACATTCAATTAGCGACCGGTCGTTTCCTCGAATTGTTGTCCTCATTGTGTCGCACAAAGACACTCTTCTCTTTTTAGTGTAGTCTTGATTTAACACAATCATTAAATCTTACACGATGATTACGAAACGCACGAAAAGAGACAATAAAGACTCGGGGATATTTAAAATATTATTAATTGAGATTTTCAATTTGTATTTTGAGATCGGAGCGTAACAATACGCAGCGCAGATCGCGCGCGTAAAGAGCATTGCGTGCAATCGTTGCTTGGTCGTCCCTATGAAATTTTATGCATTCCGAGAGATCGACGCGGAGATTCCAATTGAGACTGGAAATAGTATGGAAAATCGGCGAGTTGAATCTGAGAGAATCGCGCGCGAAGGCGAGCAGCTCGCTAATGACAAGAATCCGAGGAGCGATTATACGGGAAACCGCGAATCAATCGACGCGAACGATCAAACCGAGCACAGATGTGACTCGCAAACGGTTTCGAAGGGGCGGTAGTTATCAGAATGAGAACTCGCGCGTTCTCGTTGATTAGCGTTAGGTGCCGAGAGGTATGTAAAATTGCGGAGAGCGAACGCTTTTTTTTTTTTTTTTTTTTTTGTGCGCGCGGATCCCCTTGAATGCAGAATTTAACGCTAGATATGGCTGCAAAGAGAGACGGAAAGAGAGCAGAAAGGCGGAAAGAGAGAAAGGAAGAAAAGAACGGGGAAAAAGAGAGTGCTGAAACGGTGCGGAAAGGAAGACGAGGGGACGAGCGAGAGAGGGATTCGACGTGAGGAAATAGGGGATAGAACCGTGGCCATAACATTACAGAGAAGCCTGCTGAGTGAGATATTACCGCCGTCATAACCTCTAATAACTACACAGAGCCCTTTATAACGCCTCCTAGTGCTTCATTGTGCCGACGATGGCTCGGGAAGCTCGCTCTCTTCTCTTGTCTCGTACGTAATGTAGGTAAGGGCCGAAAGGTCTGGAAAGAGAGAGCGAAAGAGAGAGGTCTGCGGGTCTTGGACGCGACGTCCCTATTATCGGTACCCGCGCCGGTAGAATCGCCGAGAAGAAGCGACAGGGTAACTGAGAGAGTCGAGGAAGGAGGAGGAGGATGAAAACCGAAGAAATGGGGTGCGCAGACCTGGAGCGCAAAGGGAGCCGTGTCGAAATCGGCGTGAAAACGAATCGCAAATCCGTGCACGAGAAACGGCAGGTCACGCCAGAATTTAATTAGCTTCTGATGTGCGCGCCGGACGTGTCTGGCTAACTTCCTTTCTCGTGGCCGACGTTCTTTACTGCCGGCTCGCTCATAGCGAGCGCGAATCGCCCCGATATGGCCTTCGGTTGTTTTCTCGGGAGTCCTTCCTCTTCTCTTGTACATCTCGCGCACCGAGCGCACATTCAATTTCGCGTCTCGCCACCGCAATTTTATCGCCGTTTAACGCGATGTAATTGAAATTACAAAATCCCGCAGCTACTTACACGTCTTCCTCGTCGCCGTTCGCGCGAACGGCGACGAGCGTGTCTCTCTTCGTGGGAATATAATATCTACGAAGCGCCGAGCCTTTGATTTATAGCTGCCGTAACAGAGGGAAAGGGGGGAGAGATAAGTCCGACAAAGTAAAATATATTAAAGAGAAAGATGAATATATAGTAGAAAATTATCTCCAGCAAATGTCATTCGTGAAATTACGTACGTACATATCCGTGATACAGAACACGTAGTAGAGCTACATAGAAAGTTAGAGAACACGCGGAATATCATAAAGCAGCAGTCGTTTAGCATCGGGAATCTATCCGCTTTGTCGTTATCAATCTCTCGCCGCACCCACGGAAGGAAGGTAAATGTAATTCAAAAATACAATCCGGGAAGTCCGCGTGTAGCCCATATGTATTGTCGACATTTAATTACCTTTAGATGTGCAACTACCGCAAACACCTCGCGCGATTTTATTGCCCCTGAATGCGATTCAGGTGTGCGCATCCTGCCAGTTCATATAGAACACTAGGATACATCGGATCCTAACAGCGGCCACATTTCCTACTGCTTTTGCTCCTCCGCCTTTCCGCGTCCTCCTTTCTTCTTCGTGTGTACGCCGAGTAAGGGAAGAGAAGCGAGGGTCTCTTCGCGCGCGCGCGGCGAAGAACTCGCACGTCGATCGCAGAATGATAACACGGGCACTTCGAGAGATCATATGGACATTCTAATTTGTCGACGATCGAGAAAATCGTCCTAACGGCGCGCGATCGCGCGGTAATAAAATAGATGTAATTGGAGAGGATAGTTCCAGGCAATTTAAACCCGCGCGGTATTATTCGTCGTATATTCGCAAAGTAAGATAAATGGTATCGAAGCGCGCGACTACGTGCAGAACAAAGTAATTTATGCTCCTGGAAACATAACCGTCGGTTTTCTATTGCTCTTGTTATTGCATTTTGCTTTAATTCTCTTTCCTTCTCAAGAAATGCTTTAAAAAATTATATTAGATGATGAAAAAGGGACAAAATGTTAAAAATCAAAAAAAACTTCATCGAAATGTCAAAAGAGAAAACCAACGTAATTGAGATAATCGTCGAAATATTACCAATGAATGAGATCTATCTGAGAGTTTTGCAATGTCGAGAGGAGGCAGTACGCGGATATATTTGCGCGTTCGCTTCGTCATTCAATGGAAAAAGGTGCGCGAGAGAGCACCGTATCGAAACCGGCGTGAAAATGATTCGAGAATCAGCCGCTGGCAGAGCGCAACTGCTTCGGTCACGCCAAAATTTAATTAGCCTCTGATCTATGGTTGCGCCGGTGCCTCGCTTCGCGGACGAAGCTGAGGCTCCTCGAGCCGATCTCCGAGCGAGCGAGTTCTCCGTCTCGCGCGCGCTCTCGCACGAGGACGTTTCCCTCTTCCGCTTTGGCATTTCGCGTCGTTGATAGAAGCGCCTCGGCCATTACGCGAACGTTCACTTTGTTCCCTTCGTCACGCTCGCCTCGAGCGTCCTGAAATTGATACTCCGGAGAGATGACGCGGTCTGAAGGAGATGCACGCCACTCGCTGACGCGGAGAAACGCACGCGATACGAAGCGTCGATAGGCTCAAACGCTGGTTGAGAGAAAATGCCCGGAAGTAGAAGTTCAAACATGTCTTTAATTGAAAAAGTGCAAACTCTTCGAAACGACGGAATATAAATAATGTCACGAGTGGATATTCTTACACAAAAATGTTTATTCAAAAATTTCTGTAGTCTTTGATGCATATTGTGTCATACAATTTAGAAACGCGCTGACATTTAACATAACGCGAAATTCGCGGCGTTGTTTCGTCAAAAAGATCGCTTGTTTCCTTTATAGAAGATCAGTATGTTAGCGGTGCATCTCCGCAACGATGGCAACGATGTCGGGACGCGTTTAACCGACTTACGAAGAAGACAAGCGAGTGTCTCTCCTCACGTTGCACCCGCGGCTTTTACTCGTGGAAGCCGCGTATCCCTGGCTGCGATGGCGGCGGCACAGCGCAGCTTCCACAGGGAAAGGGGGGTGTAATGATGTTATTTTCTTGTAGCAGTAACTCCACGCCGCGCGCGCGCGCGACGCAAAAAGAGGGCCCCCACGGCAGTTACATGTCCGTACCACTTCGCATACCTGCCTCCCTCGATTTTAACCCTATCCCTGTCTCTTTCGCTCTCTCCGTATCCCGCGCATTCCATATTCTCCGACGTGCCGTTACCGTAGTTACACACCTGGACGCTATTTGCGACGGAAGGACCGGAGCAGAGAGAAAGAGATCGTCTCTCATATATTTTTGCGCGCGATTTGCTACATCGGAAACAACGAAGCGGCTCGCTCCTCAGCGGCGCGCTAGCAAATCGCGGCGCGATACTGCCAACGAGAAGTAGGTTTATACGACGCGGCGATGTTAATACGACGCACCTGCGCGATGCCTTTCCGCCGCGTCGGTGTAGCAATTAAAGACGTTTCGGAATGCCGCGAGACGCAGAGGCGTCGTTTCAGTAACGCAAACTGGAAGTCGTTGCGACAAACGTCGTCCTCCAGGCCGTCTCGCAGTTCCACGCATTCCTGAAACGAGGTAGACCTCGTTCCAACGCATAGGTCTGGATGCCAGCGCCGCGGATACTCGATGTACACACAGCGACCCTGAGCGCGTTTCCCTTTAATGGCCAACACACCGCGTAAAGAATTGAGATACAAAAATTACATTTGAAAGAGAAAAATGAAACAACTAATGATACAACGAATGATGGGGAGTAATTATGTAAAACGCAATTATTCTCTCTGATGATGGCGCACGAAAGTTTTATAAAAGCAATAAAACGGAGACACGAAACTTGTCGGTGGGTAATTTTCGCTGTAATTTATTTATGTAAAAACAGCAAGTAAGTACGATAATTGCTTGGAAACCGATTATCATCACAATAGTCTAGTTTAATTGCTTCTCATTGGTTAAGTAGACCAATCAAAGGAGACGTTTTTCAGTCTCTACCGCAGAGAGTATCTCTCGTTAAGAGGTAATTGGTCAGGGACACCCCGTATGTATATCGACGGCGGGGAAAGATTTCGATCGGCCGCATTACTTCGACATCGTCGTCGTCGTCGTCGTCGTCTCGTAAACTCCTCGAGGCCGTGGAAAAAAGCGTCGATCTCATCACGCATACACACCCACAATGTCGCAGTTCCTCGCGGCAATGTAAATTCATGTGGCAGCGCGTTTAATTTCCATAAGAATAATTTCGCGGCGCATAATGAGCGTCACGCTCGATGGCGTCCGGTTGTGACTCCGTTATTAAATCCTTGGTAGAAAGTGAACCGATAAAGAAATACCAGTCCATCGCGGTCTACGGCGCTTTGCTCGCGATTAATGTTTCTTACGCAGGATTAGGGGTATTGGAATATGCCTCGCGGTCTTGTTCGACAAATTTTTCATACATGCATTGCGATCGTAAAAACCGATGATAAGAAAACTTTTAAACAGCAAATGGTTAATTAATTTTAATTGACGTTTAATTATTTCTGCCTTGTGCGTGGAAAGAAATCGAGGAATCGTTTCAGAACTCTGCAAAAAAATGCAAGATTATAAACATGAAATTCTGTCTTGAAATAACTTTCGAATATGCCATCGTTAAAATTCGTGTCAGAAGAACCGATCTCTTTCGTTGCTCAAAACATGCGCGCGTCCAGAAGCTGTTTGTACGGTAACATCACATAGAGTGAGAAGCGTGAAATCCTTGAACCTCGGTTCACGCGGTCTCCAGTACAGTGATTATACCAGAAGAAGCGGCAAAACATACCGCGGGCTACAATCGTCTGGCGCATAATTTGGAGCGCGCTTTTTGTGCGGATAGTCGAGAGAGAAAGAGAGTCAATATCTCACCTTGTCTGTAATTTGCGCTCTACATTCGACCGATATTTCGACAAGTATCGATTTTCGAAAGAAAAAGCGTACGATAGTTTGCGTGGTCTAACGTGTGTTATTGCACTTCCATGATTCGAGCGTCGGAGAGAAATAATGACGAACGAGATTGATGAGAAACATCTGAACATAATTTGTAAAAGTGGCGTGTCTGTAGAAACACAAAATGCAGACAATGATATCTCATTCCGACATGTTTTTTTATATATAAGACAAAATATATATTTATATAAGAAAATTATTCAAGTACTAAAATTCTCTATTTATGCAAATTATAATTTTTGTCATCACAGATTTCTGTACATAAGCAAAACCTCTTAATATATAAACTCTTTCTCGAATAGACAACGAAACAAGATTAATATTTCACATGACACCGATTTCCATTCCCGCGAGTGCAGTAACGTAAATCGACATTTGGAGATCGCGGAGCGAGTCTGCGAAGCGAACGGGACGTGCAACGATGTTGAATCGTGGTTGGAGGTCCGTGTGGATTTTTGCTCCGAACAAGCGGCGCAGCCGTATCGAACGGTAATGTCGGCGAAGAAGGACCGTTTTGCGAATACAGCGGGGGTAAGATCGAGAAAAAGAAAAAAGAAACGCGTATCTTCCAAGTCCGATCGTACCGCGCCGGTATTCCGATGTTTCTCTTACCTTGCCGCGGGGCAATACTCGCGAATCTATGAAGAGAGTTCTCTCCGCTCGGTACATATCGGGGAATATAACGGTGATTGCACGAACTCACGATTTCCATATTTCACTGGCGAGTCAATGGTGTATCCAGTGTTTGATTTACGTAGTACCGCGACCGCGTGATCGATGAATCTTTTCCCCGGTGATTAGACGTAAATTACGCCAGCTACGAAATCGTTATCGAGTCCGGCGATCGATTCCACCGCGGCGCGAGAATTAATTTGCCCGACAATCCGAGCGAGAGAAAGAGAGAAAGAAATTGTTTTGATCGTGAACGATGTTCAATTCGACTTCTATCGGCCGATCAAAGAGGACACTGTTTTAATTATAAGAAAGGGAGAGAGAAAGAAAGAGAAAAAGGTTTTCTTTTTTTATTTCTGTGAACAAGCTCTTTAGAATGTTTGCTAGTCAGCACTCGATTGAGCTCCGCAGGGTTTGCGAGGGTCACGAATTGAGATATAAAACGAGACTGGGGCCAGAGTGAACCAGGTCGGAGTTATCCACGATAAATGGCTGAGCGTAATTCACGGACGCGCCGGTTGCGACGAGAGAACGCGTGATTGATGACAAAAACGTAAGCAGATACACGGCCTCGGCCCTTAATGGATTTTTCAGACGAGTCTCCCAAACGGGGAGAGAAAAACACGAGAAAGAGAGAAGAGATAGTAATTTATCGAGCATCCCCCAAAGCCGCAGAATTTGCTTCTTTTCGCGAAACAAATAACCGCACGATTTTAGGTCCGGTTGATAATTTCTTGCGGCAAGATGCGCTTCTTGTCGTCTGAAATATGTACATGCGCGAAATTATCTCGACATGCGCGCGACAGATAACCAATCGCCGAAGGATCGGACACGGTCTGTCTAAATTCGGTTTTCGGCTTGGACGTTGCTCGTAAATTTTTGCGCCGTTCCGTTTCGGAGTCTGTTTATGTGGCACGCAATGAAAAGTGATGTGAAATCAGGTTTCTTCGTCGGTCATTTAAATTTTTTCTACGTTACATGCTCGCGAGCAAACTCTTTCGAGTCACGTAAAGGTTCGCCGCCGAAATGACAACATCGAAAAGTTTTATTTAAAAATTTCGAGATGACGCAATTCCATGTGAAATTGGACAATAAACCTCTCGTGTTTTTGATATTGCAATTTATTTTCATGCTACCCAAGAGTAGCGAAGATTTATATGCGAGCGCAAAGTTTGGTTTTGTTCATTGTTCTTTCTTATAAAAAAAATAAAAAAAAAAGACGCTTTCACATCGTGCAAGAATAGCACTCGAAGCAAAGCTGTGCATTAAAGTCACCTTAAAAAAATGACGAAATAATGCCACTTTATGCAAAACTAGACAATACATCTCTCGCGTTTCTAATATCATAATTTATCGCCGCGCTAATCGAGACACGAAGATCAAGATCCAACCGATGATATCGCACGGATCTAAGATCCCGGCGATAAAAGTCGCGGCGCGGTGTTCTCGCGAAATATGAAGGATTCGACGGCGAATGCAATTACCGCGCGATCGCGCGGCGATATCTGAGAGAGACACGTCTCACGGAAAGTGAGAAAAGTGCCGCGGGGAGTCGACATTTGCCGAGTGATGATTTGCGTATAGCGCGATTCGCACAAATTTTCCCCCGTATTTAATTCCGACGGGTCGCGAAAGGGCGCGATGAAGTTCGTCGTTGAACAAACGATAATGTCACGTGCAAATCTCTCGTCGTTCTTGAAAAGCGCGTTTATTGCAGAACATTATTCCGTCTTTATGCGTGTCCTTCGTCTGATCTACAATGATAATTATCATTTGGCGATGCAACGATCGACCTTGCACCTTCACCCGTATTATCGTAAGAAATAATTTCTCGCGTTTCCTCCGCTTCATTATTTTTCTTTCTTTCACGCTTTCTATTCCACAGAAACGCGTTTTATACACGCGGTTATTTCATTTTAATTTTATACCGTGTTTCTTTTTTTTACTATTTCGATTTTACATTTGCTTGGACTTGAGTGTTTATTATTGTTTATTATATATCTTTCTCTTTTCGCGGTAAATGTGTTTTACCGACGTAGTTCTTATATCCGCTGTCTGCACGTGATTTGATCGGAGAAAGTGCGCACAGATAACAACACTCACTGTTGCTCGCACGTGTAACACACATCCGTGCTTACCTACCTACCCGGAGCTCATTGACCGTTTGTTCAACTTCTTCTTCTTCTTCCACACTCCTTCTTCTACTTACGGACTGTCAAGCGTGACGGTTCGCGTAATTACAGAGCCTGTTAAACAAATTATAAAGCGCAAGAAGTCGCGGCACACACAATAACTTTCGCCTTCTTCCTGTTTATCAGAAAGGAAGACTAATTATATGAGCTCTGCAGTTGTTTCACGATCCTATCTTTCCACTTTGCTATATAATATAACGCGTATTTTAGTGTCGTAAATTTGTAGAAAAAAAAACACTTGCTTATTAACGCAGAAAAAGAAGTGGAAAAATTATTCCAAAAAATGATGTCTCATTATATTGAGACATCGTCAGTTGAAAACCGAGAGCTAAGTATTCGATTTTCTTTGTTACGCCACGCGTTACGTCACGGAGACGTTTAGCGTTCCGCAGAACGATTTAACGTTCGTAATTAATTCCGACGAGGAGGCTGCGCTTCGGGAGCACAACGTACACGTGCACCGCCGACTTACGCTCTCGGCGGCGCGATGACGGAGAAAGTGAAAATAATTTCTTCATCGGAAACCCGTCGTCCCTTTCGCCTTTCGCGGTTCGCCAGCATCAGATAGCGGCGCGGCTAGTTAGACATCGCCGTAGCTGTCCACCGTGAGCAAGGGACCTTCGTTGGTTTCTCTTCATTAGCACGGCGACGGCAAGTTCAAGGCCGACACGTTCCAAACTAAGATCAAGACAAAGCAAGAAAGAAAGAGAGAGAGAGAGAGAGAGAGAGAAAGAAAGAGAAAAAAACAACGTCTTCCATTTCAGTCATCATCATTATCACTATCGTCATCATCATCATTATCATCATTTTGAAAATCCCGGGGCTTCCACGAGTCTAGTCGTCACCCATTTACGCACGCCAATCACGTGTGAGAAACTTGGCGATCTCTACTACACGGAAGAGAAAATCTCCTGATCCACCGAGTTTTCTCTCTTTTTCTCTTTCTCTCTCCAGATCAGAACCACAGGCTCTGTGTCGTAAATCATGCACACAGACGTTTTCCTCACTTCTCGTCACCGCGCGCCACTGTCACGCCGATCAGATGCAATCACGTCATCGTCGCGCGCGCGGTTGGACTCTTTGATCTCGCGGCGCCGATCTTTGTTCGATAATATGAAAAGTAAGCGTGCCTCAGTAGATCTTATATTATAGAGTAACAAAGTCGAAGAGAGAGAGATATTTTATTCCGATTAGAAAAATACACGGACGCGAAATAGCGAAATTATGCAGCAATTGAGCTTCGAGCCTCTTATCTCGACCGGCATCACGACGCATTATGCTACCATTATACGTTTATGCAAATCGAAGTGGCGAAGTGCCCGCGATTGTCGCACGACGGAATCAATCAGGATATTGTGGTGGTCGTAATACGGCGTCAACTCAATAAAGCCCGGCAGCGTTGATTGAGTAGTAACCCGGGGACATTTATTAGATCGGCGCTTTTGCATAAACGCAATTTTTTCCGGGAGGTTCGCATTGCGTTCGAGGGTGCGAGGAATCTTAACGACCCGCCTAGCTTGCCCCCCATCATCATCTATGCAATAACTCTCCTCCTAGCGGCGGCGGCGTGGCGCGCACGACGGCATGTCCAATGTGGAGCACACCGTCTGTCCATCCCTCATCAGCTAGATCCACGGCACGTAGGCCGACTTTAAGGCTCAATTATTTATGTAGCCGAGTGAGTGCCGCTGATTCGCCCATGCGGATGATTACGCCGATCATAATAGGGCTCGCTGCCTCGGCGAGAGAAAGAGAGTCGACATTGTGATTGGACCGGACAAGACGGAGAGGAAGAGATCGTGGGCTAACTCTACCCACAGAAATCAAGTAAAATAGAAACAAGACCGATCCTCAATCACGTGTAATTGTACTCTCGTCTGTTCTGCGCCGCGCTACGCGTACCCCACTTTGATACTTATATTTAGTGGCGCACAATTTTCTCCCGGTAAACTCGTCTTATATATCTCAGACCGGAGAGACCCCTCGGTAGCCTCCTCTCTTTTTCTCGTTATTTTCTTTATTTATAGCCATATTCGCTGAAACGCTGCGTATCACCCCCGACGCCCCGATATACGGGGGCCTCTCGCATAAAGTCCGAGACGAGATCTCTAACGTAAACACGCTTATCCGCCAAATCGATCGTAAAATATCCTGTTATTATCGGGGTATGCTACCGTCCATGACGCACCGATCGTCGACGCGTGATCGCGAACCTACACTTCGCCAAGAAAGAGAAAGAGAGAGAGAGATAGGCTGTGAACATTCATTTTATTAACTATTTGTAACAAGCAACATTTCAATGGAACCTCTTCGTGTATTTTATTATTACACATAATTTATTTGCATAAAGTTAAAAAATATCTACAGATTCTTTCGTTTTTCTAAATTAACACTGCATTCTCTTTGAGAGAGAATATGTAAAAATAAAACTCTCCAAAGAATAACCTTGAGATTACATCTTGCTGCATGAGGACTTATCGCTATTTGGTGCCAAATGGTATAACAAGCAAGACAAGATTGCGCTCAATGTCAACAGGCGAACAGTCGCATTTTAGCGCGAAACGCGCGATGAGTACACACGAGGCCGCGCGAAGTCCGTATTCATAATTCTTTTTTTTTTTTCACTTAACACCGCGTCGGGCGCTAAAGCGTCATCGAGGACAATCCGGGGAGTCGTCTCACTCACCCTCACCTCGACGGCCTCGCGAACCAAGTCGGTTCACCAAGTATAGCATTGTCCGTGGACCAAGTCGACCGTGGCAGGATCGAGCGTTGGCGGTAGCGCGCTGTTGCAGGTTTTTGGTGCGGAACCTTGACCGAGTGACGTTCACCAGCGACGGCAGCAGCGTGCGGTCGCGCTGAGGTAGGGAGAGGTAGGCGCAGGTAGGTAAGAGGGAACCTTTGATGCGAGAGAAAGAGAAGAACAGATGGAAGAGAAAGGCAGAGGAAGGAGGACACAGACAGAGGTTGCAGAAGCCACCAACGGGCAAAACGCGTATGATCGGCCGGTGTGATGGCACTGATACACTTATACAAGGTATCGGATACCCCGACACGGTGTATCTTTCATCATCAGTCAATATCAATCGGCATCACCTTTTTGGCCGAAGTATTAATCAAGCGGGACAGTATCGTGAATATCCGATCGAGTCATCGGGACCGAACCTTATCGAACGAAATGTGTTACATTACAAATTACAATAGATAGATTAGAGAGAGAGATGGAAACAAGGAAAAAAACTATCGAGGAGTTCGCATCATCAATGATCAGCGTAAACCATTGACTGAATCCTGCCGTCAAAGCGATGGCGCATTGATAACAGAAGAGCATCGAATATTTGACACGGTGCAGCTTCTATTATCAGTTAATTTCAATCGATATTAATTTTTCGAGGCAATTAATCTCGAGAGTATTGAAAAAAAACTTATCGAATCATTGAACCGTTTTATAACACGCATTTATTTCACTTCTCAAATCTTAAAACATTTTTTCCGTGATTTATCATGAAAACAACCGCTATATCGTAATATTAACGGTATAATATTTTTTTTACTTAATTGCTTAATTTTTTTACTGTCTAAAAGACACATACATTTTGACTTACAATCATCTCTCAAGATTATGCAATCCTTCTATCATACAAGATTATTGATTTATCAATACCGGTCAAAAAAAAAAGCGAAGGTTGTAAATAGGTCGCCAACTACATCTTTTTTAATATTAAAACCACAAGGTAAATCCGCATTCGAATCGACAGGTCAAAAGATGAGCAATAAGAACTTTCGAATTGGCAAAGAGCTTGTCCGAGTCACCACAGCGTCAATTAACTAATCGTTTATCGGTGCAAGTCCGCTCCAAGGATTCATTCCGCGGATCCGTCGCTATTTATCCTATATGTAGCAGTCGCCGCTTCTCGGCGTGTGTACACCTTGAAGTCGCCCCGTAACATCCGCGCCGTGTCCGTCCGTCCATCCGTGCCTACTCTCCTGCCTGTCTCTCTGTCGGTGCCCGGGTCCGGTACGCCGGTGGGATAGGACGGCGTGGAAGGAGTAGTAAGCGGCCTACGCAGTTTCAAGCCGGGTCCAAGCTTTTATTAGTTCTTCGGCGCTCGGCGGAGAACGTACGAAGAACGAGAGCCGGTGTGTGCGTGGTGTGGTCTTTGCGTACCCCCTGGTCCGGGACCCCCTGGTCGCCCGGGTTTCTCCCCCAAAGCAGCAGAGACGCGCGGCGAGCACGAATCCAGCACGAGTCGCGCGAGGTACGAGATCAGTGTTTCTCTTTCGAGGTGTCACAGCGTAAAAGCGAGCGAGCCAGCGTGAATCGAACTCGATCGTCTCTCGCGCGAGTTCGAGAGATCGCGTAACCACGAGTGATTCTGGGATATATCCGTCAGTGCGAGGCAGTTTTGAAGATCGAATTGCCGGTTACGAGTGTATTTCCGACCTTGGATGTTACGTCTTGGGTATATCAGATTACGACGAGGTGTCGGAAAATCGGGGGAAGGGAAAAGAGATAGCGCAGGAGCCGCTGATTAATATTTTTATCTCGTTAGTGTGCTAGTCCCTCAGATCGATCTCGCGGATACGCGCTTGGGTGATAGTGACAGTTGCCGAACGTGAGAGTGTTCAGTTCAAGTACGTAACCACGAAGTCCCTCCGAGAGAAAGGAAGAGACAGAGATTCTCTCTTGCTCCTTCTTCTCGCGCTTCTGGTTCTGCTCGGGGAAATCAATCGTGTACCTGAAGGGATCGTATCCTTAGAGAAAATACCGGATATCTAAGCGATCGGAATGCTACTGTGTCAGTAAAGGTAAATGTAATATCGATTGGAGCAGAAGTCGACGCGTATTATTGTCAATGACGACGATAGCGAACGAGGTTGCTACCGCAAATTCGATTCCGGGAAAATTAAGCGGATACGCGCTGCTCCGATTGCACCGCGAATGTTCAATCGAAAGGGAAACGGTAGAGCATCTTCGATAGGTGGACAGAGTCCACTGCCGTGTTCTCGCAAGGCCGAATAGATTGCATAGAGAATTAGTTCTATCTACACGCGCGCGAGACCGCCTGTTATTTCGCGCGCAGATTGCATCTGCCGGTCGCTCTGCTCTGCTCAGCTTCGCTCGGCCGGCTACGCGATCGCGAGCAAATCAGAAATCCAGCGGAAGGGTAATATCCCATTAACTGAAAGATCAATTAACTCGCGTTAACAGACACTTTAATCACCGGTATGCGCCTATATAGCGCGCTCTCGCGAATCTAGGTGTTTAATCTGCCCGTGCCGAGATTGAGTCGGTCGATCATGCGCGCGCGGGCTCTCCTTGCTGGTTCTCTATGGGGAGCGATCGTTACAATGTCGAAGACCCTCGCGCGCGTAGACGAGATGCGCTCCGCATTATTTATTGACGTGATCGCATTAACGATGCAACGGCGTTGGTGCGATTACAGCGGGAATAAACATTTATGGAAATATCTAAGTGGTCTGATGCGCGAATCGGCATCTTCAAGGATATCTTCTCTCCTCCTCTTTCTGTCTATATCTCACTCTCAATTAGGCGAGTCTCCCGAATACGCAGGAGAAATTTACGACCGTGAATTATACAAGATTACTTAAAAAGCGTTTTTAAAATCATCGAATTTGTCAATCAATTTTTGTTTGTCTCGCGTTTTTAACAAGTGCGACATATGTGAAAAATGTTTCGCGTAGCACGTTAATTTGACAGCTGAGGAAAAACTCGGAAAAAATTAAATGGGATTGCGAATAAGTTGAATATTATTTTTGAAATAATTATTTTAATTATTCAATTATTTGTTTTAAACTACCATTATAATACACGATACATTTAATATATGAAAAATTCCGTTTTGTTCTGAATGGAGCTCGGTGAGCTCGCGCGGTCGCTCCTTTTTCCCTATTTTCTTCTCGCCCTTTTGTTTCGCCTGTCCGCACTCGCGAGATGAAGATCGCGCCTATCAGGCCCGAGGTGTAAATCCCCTCGCTGAATCTCCGATACGGTTTTATCGCGCACGTCGTTTATGCGGCCACGATAGAGACGTACGAGGAAGGGGAAGATACGAGTAAAGAAGACGCAACGATAAGCACTAGGACGCACCGGAAAGAACTTTCGGCCTTGACTTGTGTTACGAAGTGTGTCAGTGTTACTCACGCACGAGCGGGGAACGAGACAGGTGGAACTTTTGATGGGAATCGCTTGTGTTGTGCCGCATCCATTCACCATAGTGCATCTATGTACGTAACGTGACCCCTTCACGAAGAGAGACTCTCATCCAGATTTCTCCTACGGCTCTCGGGGATGTAAGCAATGGCCGCGGCGGCCTCGCAATAATCGAGCGAAGAGACGCGCGTGTAAAAAAGTAACTTAGCAGCGCGTGTATGTAAATAAAATGATTGCGCGCCGGTTTTTTCATAAGCCGAGTGTGTAACTTACAATTTCCATTTCCATTTTTGGTATCCGCGTCATGCTCTTGTGCGTGTCTTCGCGTCGCGTGTTGTGTTAGTTTTGAGTCATATTTCCGCGTCGGCTAGAGAGAGGTATAGTTCGTTATCGAATGAATATTTATTATCTTATTACAGAATGAATATTTATTATCTTATTACAGTAAAGAAATGTTATTTTTTTGGATTATGAAAAATCCGAAAGTCAGCAACGCCGGTGCGTTTTAGCAACCATGTGAAATATTTTACGCGCGCGAGTTCGCAGTGAAAGCGTGAAAATATGGAACATTCAAAAAGCCGTGACGGGTTATAGACCGGGATGGAAACGGCATCGGGACGAACGACCTGTAAGAGAATTCCGAAGAGCTGGAAGCGTCCCGCGATACGATCTGACGGCAAATTGTGTCGAGTGTAAACGCGGGGATTCGTCCCGAGAGTGGAGAGTGGCTTGTAAGGCCGTTAGAGATAAAGTTCGTAGGAATCTACGTGGAACGTCGAGAAGAGGGCAGCGTCGAAGCTGGAATTTTATAAGTGGTATGCCGCGCGCGCGCTCACAGAGAGAAACACGCGCGCGCGCGAAGATTCTCCGGGCTTTTGCACGCCTAGCGCGCGGCGCGATTCCTCACTTCGCGCGCGCACCGCGATCTAAATTAAAATCTTTCCCCGGCCTCGTCGATTCTCCGACTGCGCGGCGTAACGGGTGACGGCTAGAAAACGAGTTTTTAGTGCGTCGAAATGAACGAAAGCGTTGAAAACAAAAAAATTACTAAATAAAACTGCGCACGCGGCAACGTAACCGAGCATGCAACCGAGGCGGGCATGTGTTTTCGATCGCACATTATATAGCGTCCCTAAATTAATTTGATACCTATTATTTGTCTTTCTCTCTCTATATGCGAACTAAAGTCTCACGTAGAAAATGTACAGAAATCTTCCGGACTTCAAATCGACTGTGAAACTACTGACATTACGTAGGACTCTCTTCCGGAGCACCGTGTATAAACCACCTATGATTGTCGATCTGTTTGGATCCCTCTCGCGCTCTATAATTCAGCAGCGACTTTCTAATAGCGGTCGGATTGCGATCCGCGATTGCAGATATACAACCCGAGCCTTCGCACCTTCGATGAGAGAGACCCTTTGCACGCGTGTAGACGCGCCGAACATTACCTCTGATTTTATTATCGAGTTTCCACACGCCGCGTCAATAAAAGTCAATGAAAAAGGTGCTAAACGTTTCGTGCGCGAACGGAAACGGGAGTGTTTATTGTACGTGTCGCGTAGAGCTAGAGAATAATGTCGTATAACTCGCGGTCCGATGTGGTTTTTATTGCCGCGGCGTGAGTTTGATTTTCGCGTCGTTATACCCCGCGTAACGAATGCAAAATATATTTTCAAACACGGGGCGGGACCGTTAGAAGATTCGAAATGGTGCGAGAAACACGATTTGTGCGCTTTTATATCCCGACCTTTTGCTCTCTTCCACTCTTCTGAGATTCTAATTCTAACATGCGAGGAAGATGGATGATTAATTTAGCCGCGCGCGCTTTTGTCCCGATCTCTCGCCGCTAATGACTAGCTCGACGATGACACCACGAATGTGAAATCATCGCGAAATTCGGAACGTGAGTGTTGTCGCACGATCCAACGTACAAAGGAGAGGTGAAGTTTTTATTATTCTCGCGATTATGCAATATCAGGAAGCAGCAAATAACATCTATTAAGAGAATCACGTACCACGTATAATGTGTGTGTATCTCAGCGCAAACAGTGTGTCGATGCATCTTTGATATTTATTTGCTAATAACACGAGAATGTAAAACAACAAAAATAATACTTTAAAATGTGCCTTTTTCACTTGAAAATTACGAGAAATATGATATGAGGTTACTTTCGTGCTGTAACACACACTCGCCGTCATTTTCCGTCAACTATCTTAATGTCTCGACTTCTCTCGTAAGAAAGAAAAAATATTCGCGGTGGAACGCGCTCGCAGGACGAAATTAAAATCGTGAGAATACAGCCGCACTTTGGCGACATTTTTTTTATGCACTTACTTTACTGTTATCCACCGCGTCGTCGCCGAGTAACGAAGAACACATTAGAGAGTTCCCTCTCGTACATTAGACATGGTCTCTCAGTCGAGACCCACGCTCGTCGCAGATTTTTTTTAGTGCCCCTCTCTGAATCGAATCGGACATTTCGCGATTAGCCAACTAGAAGGCGCGCGTGGGAGTCGAGAAAGGCCCGTCGTAAACCTCTCGAATCTCGAAAAAAATATATTAACATCACTTTTTATAGCGGGATTCTTACCTCCCTGAACTCACGCGAGAGCCGCGGGGAGCACGGCAGAGAGGACCTAAGTCCCCCGGAGACCTCTTGGCGGTCCTTCCTCGCCAAATATGGCTATCGCGCGCCTCCCGAGAGTATCTTAATTCCCCGACTCGTCGGGCTCACGCGAATTGTCTCATTTGAAGCCGGCATCACCTCCCCCTCGTCGCCTCTTTCAGAGCTAATAAAGCCGTTGAGTGACGGCTCACCCCCGTCCACACGTGTCACGTGTGCGCGAGGACTCGCCAAGATGCGACGTGTCACTTCACGGCCGCAGATGGCCTTGAGAGATGAACGCGCGCGCGTGCGGGGTCGCTTTTATTTGTTTCAACAGCGAGTATAAAACGCCGCGAATGGACAAACACGCACAATGAATATTAATTTCTTTCTCAGTAGAGTTTTTTTCATTCTCGCTTGATTTAATATGCTTAAGAGAAAAAAAATTACTGAAGTGATTTATTTGTTTATTTTTCCACTTTTTATTGGTTTCCTGTTTTATCGCGATTTTTGTATGAAATATATGTTTTGACACACAAAATAGAATAAATTTATGGAAAATTTCAGATAAAATTTAAGACGATTAATAAGCAAAACAATTACTAGAATTTTAGGACTTAATAGTAGTAAGTGATTTCAATGCTGTACTACTAATGCATTGAAATCACTTACTCTCTACTTTTGATCACAGTGCGCACATCGCATATTACGGCATTGAAATCGTTTTGCGCGATAAAAGATCGAGACACGAAGGTCGACTTCTTGAAAAAAAAGAGGCTGTTTTTACGTGATAGCGCGAAAAACATAGAATATTAAAGCGTTTGTAATGATAATGAGCAGTCTTGATGCTTCCGCTCTACTGTCATTTGAGTGTCTCTGTCGTCAGCGACTATTTTTAGAACTGTTTTTATGGAGACGATCGTATCCGGTCGTTTTGTTTTTACGCGCTGTAAAACCTGGGATTGATTGCTTTATAGATTTACGTAAATTCCCGAAAACGCGTGACGTTTCAGCTGATCGTTAAAAACATAACTACCACTTTCGGTAAAAAAATATCTTTTTTATTTCTGAGACAAAGATTCTATTGTGTACGTCTACGCCATGCGCAATTTTATTAAATTGCACACGTGTGTTTATCTCTCGACGAAGTATTATGAAGCAATTCATCTGCATTGTAGATTATAGCACGTGATTGATTATTGTTGAAAACCAGCCTCGAGCTTCTTTCCAAGCAACAAGAATCGAAGAGTTAAATATGTAAAAGACAATATACATTTGTCTGTGCTTATTTATGAATTGTTTTTCTCGCAAAATACGTAACTGAATAAATTTCCAACATTCAGCACGTAAGTGTGAAAAAACTGAAAAACGGACAGCGCAAATTTATTCGCGCCGTATCGGAAATTAATTGCAATCGAGTCGACGTCGTGGCCCCGAGCCGGCGATGCGACGCGCTTTGGTGGAGAGCAGCCCCCAGGTTCTATGAAATTTAAATTAGATGTCGTTGCGTTTAGATCGCAATGCCGATAGGGAAACCGCGGAGTTACACATCCACGAATCCCGCGGATTACGGTCTCCGTAATTACGATAACGCATAATGCGCACGAATATCAGGGAGAGAAGAAGCGTCCACGAAGCGGAGATGCTTATCGCACAATCGCTCCTATTAGCAAAGTTCTCATCAGCAAAAACCGATATTATGCGCCGTCACAGCCGTCTCCCTGTCGCTGTCATTACACGTCGTTGCACGTATCTCGAATATCCCATCTGCCTTAGCATGACGACAAAAGAGAACCATTATCACTCGTTGCGCGTTTATCATCATTCACCACAGTTGGCATGCGCTGGTAGCGTATTAGACACGTCTCGCACGGGAACGCACGATGTCTATCATTTTTCTTTTCTCTCACGTTTTCCACGCGTGCGAGCACGCACACATTGAAAGCGCGCGTATATTCCCGAGCTTGTAAACTGCACTCTCATGTGACCATCGTGGAACAATAAGTCCGATTATCTGTTTGGAAACTGGAGTAACGCGAGCTTGTTTTACACTTGATACCATCAATTTGCGCAATTATATTATTTAACGTTCACATCATGTTCAGACGTCTCGCACATTTACTCTGAGATACTTTTAAGAAATCTCATTATCTGAATACTCCAGAGAAACAAGACACCACACGCAAGTGTTTCCAAACAGACGACTTTCGTTTCGCGCTTTCGGTCGGAACGCACAGATTGTCTCACGATCGAATTCGTGCAAAAAAAAAAGGGATTAATCAGCAAATCTCCATTGACGAGATGATCTCAGGTACTAAGAGCACAGCTTTTTGCTTGGCTTCCAGGTCGGGTGAAAAGAGGAAACAAAGGGGTGAGATAAAAGCGAAGGGGAGAACGGTCGGGGGTGAGAACGCTCTGGGGGTAGGGTAAAAAATTGTAAAAAAAAATTTCCGCGCGGAAGTGAGAAGGGCACGAAACGGGGAACGTGGCATGATCGGGCGAAAAGGTGGAAAGTCAGGATGCTCACGATACAACGCACGGAGTCGTTGAGAGGGAAAGAAGGCTGCAACCCTCCCGGCACGCATTTGCTACCTCCTGTCGCGCCCGGGGGTGCTTCCGGATGGAAGCCCGCCGAGAGAAGCGTCTCCTTCAATCGAGACGTCCACGTGAAGAGGATCGGTGAGTCCAGGCAATATCACACCATACAGACTGCGACATATCCTGCATATGTAGCGGAGCGAGAGAGATCGAGAGAAATGGCGCTGCTTGATTCTTCGGACGTTACACATTATTTCTTGACTACATTTTTAATAACTTACACTTCGAAGATATTCAAATCGGTACGATCGGAAAATTTAAATCTCTTTAAACATTAAAAAATTTTGATTAAATTCCATAAGCTGCCGGCGAATTTCGGTCGACCCTTCGTCTAACAGTACATGGTCCACGCGCGTGAGGTCCAAGTACCGTTGCCGAATTAAAATCTGATAAATGCGAAGCTTACGTGACGTCGTGTCCGCAAGGACGATCTTCCGGTACAATTCGCGGTGCGTTACACGTTATACGCGGTCAGAATTTAATGTACTATAAAAGTGCACGCGCGTTAAGAAGAGAGAAAAAACGTGCGCGAAACGATTTTATTCCGCGATGTGGCCACGATGTCTTGTATTTCGAAAAAAATTACGAGTCGGCTCTACAGAGCGATTCCAGATTGTGGAAATTATTCCCGGCGACTCTTCTCTCATTCTCCTGCTAGTCACTCCAGCGGCGATCTCGTCTCTCGCGCGACCACCGTTTCTCAGAAGCATCCCGAGGAGCTGGAAAATTATGCGCGCGGCCGTGCGAAATTCCTGCCGTCGCGTTTGATCTTGTCGAGATGAGAACACGAGCGCGCGCTCGAGACAAAGATGTGAGAAAGTTTGAAAGTTGTACAAATTTAATTACACGCGCAATTACAAATAGCGAAAAATATATTATTTTTAATTACATGTTAATTATCTCATCAGAATCGATATGCAATCGTGAAAGAGAAGATATTTTGGTTTTTTCGATATGAATCGGATTGCGACCGAACACACAAAGCAAACACGTCAAGCAGCGTCATAGCGCAACGTGCTATGTAATTCGCCTAACTTTTGTGTCTAACTTCCGCAGTATTCTCTCGATATCAGTGTGATAACATACTTATAATCAGCAGAGCCTGGCCGCAGACTAACGGCACGACAAAATAATCGTTACGCTATCGATCTGTTTTTTTTTTCTTTGCGTGTGTTTTCTAATATCAATACCATGGCATTAATTGTGGCTAATCGATCGCGTAACAATAACCTTGACAACCTCCCTCCCGGAAATGATGGCGGCGATCTCGATGACCTTGACACTGTCGAGGGGAAGGTCAGTGAGCCGTGGCCATCTCGCATCCGAGGAGTGACGATTTCATTCAAAGACGCGCGTCTTCGCTATCTCTCGCAATCTTCTTAATGCAATATGTAGGATTGTAATGGTACTGGTGTGTGTTTGCGCAGGACTCAGTTATCATCCTCTTTTTTACTAGCTAATTATTAATTATTAATTGTATTAATAATATGACCCCCTTCTCTTATATCACACGCGAAACAAACGTTCTTGAGTTAATCTGCCTATAGTTTCTTGCAAGTTCTCATGATATATTTTGTATGAGCCAGCTCCACAAGTGAGAAAGCGAAAAAAAAATGATTATCAACAAAGTTGCACAACCGATCTGTTTCCAGGTTGCGGAATCGCGCGCGATCATTATATTACGGCTGGGTCACGTAGATATACTAAAAGCGGTGTACCGAGAATACCGCGCTTCTATCTTGTTTATGCGCAGTTTCAGGAAAGCAACTTAATATGCCACACACTACGAGTGCGCGGCAAAAGTGTACGGGGATAAACGCGGCAGATAAAGCTAAACGCAACGAACCGTCGCAAGTTACGATCGTTTCCGCTTTCCGCGTATCGCAACACGATAATCAAAATTAATTCGAATTCTTCGCATTTTTATCACCAACCCGATCGTTCGTGAGATTGGCCGTAAAATATTTCGTACTCAAATCGGACGATGTAGAAGATATATCTTTTTCTTCGTGGTTTTTCTTCCAAAAACTCTCTCTCATAAAAGAAACATTTCGATCGACAAGGCGGAGTGTCAACGTCGCGATCGGACATACGGTCGACGAACTCTCACCCGCTCCGCTTACTTTTTGCAATGAGACGCGAGCAACAAAAGTACACACGCTTCTCCCGGTACAATTTACCGCGAAATCACGATAATCGAGAGTCGAGAGTCGGGAGAGCGTAATTAAATTCGGATATTTATTATCGCGCGGGTTATTCCCTCGATGCTATCGTCGGTCAGTGGAGTAGTGATTATGAGAGAGAGGGGAAGAAGTTATCTGCTTCTTAAAAATATTTCTACACGCATACCTAGGTATGTGCGTGCGATTTATGTGGAGATTCTTAGAAACTATTCTAGAAAATGTACATCTCTCTCTAGTATAGATACGTATCGATGGTTCGGTGTATTATAGAAAAGTGAAAAAAAAAAGAGAAGCAAAAGAAAAAGAGCTTTTTTTGTATTAATTAACAGCATTAATTTGCATCATTAGTCTTCTGTCAATTTTTTTCGCTGCCAAAAATCGCTCGGTAACGATCGAAGGACGGTCGAAACGGAGCGCCGACTTCGTACCGCGATAAAAAGTCTCATACTCGTTGCATTAGCGGTCGCACCGTATTTCTTATTATCCGGTGCGAGGTGTGTGTTTCTTATTATCTTCCCTTTTCCTTCTTTCACTTTATCTCTTTCTTTCTCTCTCTCTCTCTCTCTCTTTGCCTTTCCCTTCTTGTCGTCAATGCGGGCGGTCTCGGGAAGTCAGCCTAGTTGGGTGCAGCATTGCGTTCGCGCATGTGCCTCTCGTCCAAGCTTGTTAAGGGGCCCCTTGTGTCGTCCGCATTATCCCGCCTGCCGGCGTTTCCTGGATCGTCGCGTGCTCCGCGATCGCGGAGAGAGAGAAAGAAAGAGACCAGCCTCAACCCGTTGGCGGATGCGTGCGTGCGTACATGCATGTGTGTGTGTACGTAACGAGGTGTAATACGCTTCGCGATCGCGCTGCGATCTTCGTTAGATCGCTAATGGACGCCGCACGGAAATCGCCTCGAGATCCGCGCGCTCCGAGAAATTGATTGTTATTCGCGAAACAAGCTCGCGAGCTCGAGTCTTCCTCTCTCCTTGTACCACCTAACTGGTTAAACAGTTAATTACCCGCTGCCAAGGTGGCAAATATCGCGTTAGAATTCCTCAGCGATGTGGAAAGAGGATAGTCTAGATTAAATACACTTGTAATTTTTACGTGATAACGCGACGATACTCTTTTACTATGTATCGGGTATACGCGAGCAGCAAATATGAGGAAGTAGTTAAAGTATCTAAAGAGAACACCGCGAGAGAGAGCGTATCGTGAGGCAACAATGTAGAGATCGCGTATCAAGAAGAGCTCGTGTGTAAGCCGCCGTCATTAATACCGAACGAGCTCGTCTTCCCTTCTTGCCTGAGAAATGGCAACGCGATTAATCTCGATTTAGCAGCGAATATCGACATTAAGACTGACTTACAAGCATGTTAATCCTTATCTCGTGATACACTTCTGTGTGGAGTTCGTAAAAGAATTTTACCACCAATTTCTCTTTTCGTATATTAAAGCAAATAATCTATATTTTTAACTCTTGTTAAATAATTGTTTTTAACTTTAATTTTGTAACTGTCACTTTTCTTTCTCTTTTTCTCTCTTTCTCTCTCTTGACTTGTATTGCCACATTGTGAAGCCTTTGTCTTCATGGTTGCGTGTCGAGTAGCCTTAAGGTCTCGAACGACCGGCAGAAACGAGGAAGTGCCGGGATATCAGACGGGACCGAGTCGAGAACGTGGGGGTCGCACTGGCATCACTTTTGCGAGCTCTTATAGAGGGAACGGGAAACGTATGTAGGGATGAAAGGTTACGGAGGTGAGACACGTACAGATTATGGGAATACAAATTAGCGCGACTCAGTCGTGAACGTAAATACTTAACGCAATCTGATGGCGATTCGAAAAAAAAACGCAGTGAAATCCTCTCGGGATGAGTTACACCGATCAAACGTATAACTTTCACCGTAAAGAAATTTGATTGAACTTTCGTTCATTGCCGATGGACGGCCAATTAGAAATCACGGAGAATCACAAGTAACTTATGAGGATTCAACGAAGCTCCTAATTAGATTTTCTCGC
>QVOA01006820.1:82500-90773 GCA_014825685.1 Pseudomyrmex cubaensis | reverse complement strand
AAAAAACACGTACGCAAGTAGACATTTTCTCTCGCGGTAAAGAAATAAATTTATCTTCAACATTCTCGCTATTTAAAGATATCACGTACACGGGATACTGCTCATCTTCCGTCACGATGGTGGGAAACGCTTACTTAGCGTACACGTGGCCCTGCTTCCCGGAGCTGCAGTCGGGGGTCAATGGATTTAACTAGTACACGTATACTCGTGCGAGTACACGTACGGTCGTAATAAATAATTATTTATTTAAATATAGCGATCAAACGATTCATCGCGCGATACGCACATGCACTTCACGACGTTAATAAATTATAACCAATATTAATTATTTCGCACATATTTCATAAAATTTTTTTACAAGGTTAAATTTGTATTGCAGTTACTTCGAGAGAGATTCAATTCATTAAAAAACAAAAAGACATAATCCGGTTTGATTGTGTTCAAAGAACACAAACCACCGATAGCAATCAGTAGCGCAATTTATTTCTAATGTTTACGCTGTCGGTCTGTTTGCACATTACGTTCGCGATGGTTTATTTATATTGTTACTCCACTTTATACGTGCGAGCGTCGTCGGGACAAATTCTGTTATTTCAGCAGCAGTTTCGAATGGGCGAAGCGTCCAACTTCCTATCGTTCTTCTTCTCGCATTTTGAGAAGAAGAAGAAGAATTAATCTCTTTCGCGAATTAATTGGATTTTCTCTCGAGCTCTCGAGCGGCGCGGAAGCGACGACGATCCTCCGCGAGCCAAACTCGCGTTCTTCTAAAGACAGGACACCGTCTTAATTTCGCTCGAAATGTAACGGTCGTTACTCCACATAAAGTGTGTAAACGGGAGCATTCGCGGGCGCCCTTGGCGAAGACGGCCGCGGACAACAAGCGACGAGAAGACGAGAAAACGACGACGACTCGGTATGGGCGAGGCCGTTCGTTCTTGTATTTTTAGTGGCTCGTAAACTAGGCACTGGCCGTCGCGTTCGATCTCGTCGTCGTCGTCGTCGTTTCTCTTCTTCACGTACATTCTTCGTCTCTGAAGACGACAAGCGTAAACGAAGACGCGGAAACTTAATAAACAAATTGCGAGAAAGAGAGATGAGTCGCGCGGCAATATATTGTATGGAACATTGAATCTCTCGAGCCGATCGATCGGAGTTCGCGCGAAAGTCAGCGGCCAACTCTCGAGAGCGGAGATGCGGCTCAATCGAACACACGCCATTCTTCGCCAAAGACAAACGTGATTTAATTAACCGTTGCGTCCCCGTGGCAGCTGTCGATGTGACGACGAGCGAAATAGTTCCAAAAGCGCACCTGTCCCGTTTTGAATCGCGGGCAATGCTGCAAATTCCCGCTTGCAAATTATTACCTCTCTCTTCGAAATCCGAGTTTCTCTAAATTTGACAATTCCGAAGATATTTTTTTTTTTTTTATTCACATCTATTATTCCTGAAAAATTCGATATATACTTTCGTTTATTCTTTTATGCTTCCGCAACTTTGGTTGACGAACAGTTTTTTAAGCTTTTTGCGACAACATAGCAAACAAATCTTTCGAAATCGCGAAATTCTCCTCCTAAGATAAATAAACTAAGCTAAGTCTCCTCTGCATCGTCGGAGTAGCAATTTTTGCACGAAAACGTTACTTCCAACTCACATTGCGACACTTTTTTTTTATATTTCAATATTGATGCATTTATGAGGATCCGAGAGCTAGAATCAAAACACGTGTTTGTTATTTGTGCGCGGAATAAATATTATTTGCGCATCCGCGTTGGCTCTCAATGGATGGATGCTCAGATGCCAAACCTTGATTTTCTGAATTGTTTATTCACCACGTAAACTCCTGAGTAATCGCGCAAGAAAACCGCGGAAAGAATTTTTATCGATATTTCTTACCGACAATGCCACCGATAAGATCCGGAACATCACGTTTGCTTAAGCATTTTTTTATTCGGCTGAACCTGTTCTCTTCTTTTTTTTTTCGAGTTGTTCGGGTTTATCGTCCAATTTCTCTTGACTTTCGACTATTACGGCAGCAAGCGATGGACACGGTCCAATTTATCTGGCACAGCTTTTCGAGGATTCCTTCGTCCCGTCTCTCTCGCGTATCTTCTTTCTCGCTTTTGTGCGTGCGTGTCTCTTAGTCAGATCATTCTGCCAACCGTTTCGCGGGGGTGTTCGTTAACCGAATACTATGCTATTGCGTTACTCTGTGATGGCAGCGCGAAGGGATGGACGGGGAGGCAGAAAAGAGAGAAGGAAGCTGACGGACGGAGAGAGAGAAAGAGAGAGAGAGAAAAGCGCAAGGAAAAGAAGAGAGAAGAAGGATAAGCAGATTGCACAAGAGAGCAAAGAAGCGTAACGAGAAAGAGAAGCTTCTCAGATGCAGACGAACCGAAAAGAAAGAAAGAGAGAGAGAATAACAGAAAGAGAGACAGACAGTGGTGTGTCGGGAACGAGCGAGAAGAAGAAGACAACAGAAAGAGAGGGGAAGAGAATCGGAACCACCTCTCCCGTTTCTTCTAGCTCTATTCTGAGGAAGTCGCCACCAAAAATGGCGGGGTGCGCGAAGCGTGTGTATACGCGACGATACGCGTGACATCGCTCGTCCTCGGACCTTCGCTCCGTTATCATCGGAACGTCACCGCGCGAAATGTAATCGAAGTCCGTCGCGCGGCGACGCGCGGTCGCGAGAAAAATAAAAATCTCATTGTGGGCACACACCTCGACGCGTATAACGAACGATTGTAACCCAATACCTGCCCGCTGACCGCAGAATAGCGAGTCCGCGCGCGAACGCTCGAATGAAGCGTATGCCAAGGTGGGGAACGATAAGCGCAAAAATGCGCTAGCGCATGATTTGTTCTTCCTTTATGATCGCTCGATGAATTAGAGCGTGAGACGAAATCAAATAAAAGGACAACTTGCTCGTTACGACATTTTCGCATTAATTAGAATGTTATAGAATTTGTCCACACGTAAGGACTTCCTTCCCTGTAATTTAACGGCGGTTTCCGTTTTGCGCAGATGCACGAAGTTGCACCACGTGCGACAAGGTCCTGGCCGAATTGGAGAAAATCGACGACGACACGGACCACTTTGGAGTCGATTTTGTCAAGATCAACGATAAACGACTGGCGAAGCAATATGGTATCAAGAACTTCCCGGCTCTCACGTACTTCCGCGAAAAAGAGCCGATCATATACGAGGGTAAATCTCGCGTCGATCAATTGAAAATCTTCTCTTCTCGATATTTCAGGAAGAAATTCCGTCCCGTCACGTTTCGCTCATTTATTCCAGGTGACTTGATGGACGAGGAAAATGTATTGGACTTTCTCACGAGTTTGGAAGCGATGGATCTGCCAGATCGCATCGAGGAGGTGAACGCGAAAATTCTAGCGAAGATAGTCGAGGATACGGATTTCGTGGCCGTTCTTTTCTGTGAGTACGGCTTCGTTCTTCATCTTGTCACAATGTTTGTATCACTGCGGGTTAATGCGCAATCTTCCGTTGTGTTCTCCAAATTTTATCACCGTTATACATTTTTTTTTTTTTTATCAATTTTATTATCGAGCATGCGCCCTGTTTCTCCGTCCTTCAAATTCTTGTAATAATACGAAACGGGGAAAATGTCGAGAAAAATCGAGCTGTGAAAAATGTGAAAAAATTAGGTTCTAGGCTAAGTAATCGTGTCAGTCGCCGCCCGAAATCAACGGACACACAACGACGCTACGTAATGTACCCCGTCCGCCCCTATCCGTGCACCTATCGTTCACGTTAATTAACTCCCTCTCGTTATTGTCTTACTAATCACTTGTGCACGTTAAGTGTGCGACGAAATTGTTCAGTGTACGTAAGATATGTGATAAATTATTTATCAATGTGCGTAAAACACACATACATAAAAATCGCAATTAACTTTTCGGCGCGAGTTTCCAAATAATCACCTCCGCCGTACTCACGCGCGCATCATCATTGCATCTTATTTTCTTGCATAATTATCGTCGCAGTAATCGTCTCCAACTCGATACATGTACATAGAAAAAGAGTTACGGAGACGTGCTATCTCATCGCTCGTTGTTTCGTGTCTTTGATGAAAAACGCTTTCGCCCGACACAACATTTTTGTACATACCGATTATTCAGACGACAGCAATCTTTGTGCCATCGCTTCTCTGTACAAAAGCGCGCTTGTTCACGCGTCGGTTGTTCCACATACCCTTTGTAAAGTCCGCTCAGTTCTCTCTCTCTCTCTCTGTTTCTCTATTGTCTTTTGTCGTTGTCCGTGTCGTGTTCTTTCGTCGTGATTTTTCTCTCAATCGTATCGCAAAATGGAAAGCGCTACAATTCCGATCGCTTTAAGTTGATCGAATTCTCACTGGAACTATCGAATTCATCGTGTCACTGAATTGTGCCGTTCCACTTTGCGATTCGATCGCTATACAACATACTTGTAAATAATACATATATGTGAACATTCTTGTGTGTGTTGATACGAATAGGTCCGAACACGGAGCGGTGTGCGGGCGCCGGTTCTAGTAAGTACATTAATTTATAAGGGATCAATGTTGTACCTGTGGCACAGCATCTATATCCTATGCTTCTTCTGACGTACAAACACACGCACACACATACACACGATATATTTACACGCATCGGCTGACGCACTAATGAAAGATCACTTTGCCGTTTCGTTTTTTTTTTTTCACGCAGTTTTGTTAGTGCAATTACGCTTTGACTATTTTCTTCTTTTTTTCTTTTTATTAAAGCGCCTGATCCTTCGTCGCAGCCATATTTGACGCGCGATGTCGCGTGAAGTGGAAGAAATAATAATTCTCTTTTTTTTTTTTGTGCGCTTTTCACGCGTCAGAATAAAGTTTGTTTTTTTCTTTTTGTTTCGCGAGAAAGTGATTTTTCGCGAGTGCATCATCCGGAAGTGGCGACGAGTTGATACGCGTTTACATTTCACTATTTCTGACGAGAATGTTGTAAATTTGTTTATTTTTTTTTTTTTCGACCACATCTCCCTAAAAATCATCGATCTGTGCGTTTTCGTCGATTATCAGAGTTGTGTCGCATCATCCCTGTCAGCACTTCGATCCAATGTGTGCGCACGACGACAGAGGGACGCGGTATGAAAAATATGGATGGTACCAGGAAGCGGCAAGAGTCCTTTTAACACGCTCCAGTCGTTTCCAATGAAATCTCTCTTTGAAAAAAAAAAAAACGTTTCCAGTTAAATTGCCACTTGATTGTCACGTGTAATTGATTAACTAACAAGCGCTTTCTGAGACTTTTTTTTCCTCTATTGTTCAGCACTTTGTATTACGATTCTTGGCACAAAGCTAATTTAAAAATAGCGATAATAGCAAATATTTAATTATTATTATTTGTATTCTGAGTGTGCAACCAGAAGTAGAACGTAGAACACATTGTTCTGGATATGTTTTTTTAGAATAGAACGATGTGTATTATACGAATAATGGCGTTTCTTTGAGAGAACTTGTGTATACTAATCCAATCATTTTTGTTTTTTTGTTAAACATTCTTGTTTCTACGACGATTTAACGTGTCGAGGAAACACGTGCGATTTTAATTCCCGATAAATTTAATTAAAAAAAGAAAAATTTCAGGCCTCTTATCGAAAAATTTTTTCGATTTTTGTCCCTTTTATTTCTCATGGAATCGTTTATCAGCTTCATTGACAAACGGCTTAAGTAAAGGGGGCGCGAATCAAAGAGATCGAAACGATACTGTTGTCACGAGGATCATTGCATTTATGGACGGAATAATATCAACGTTCGGTCAGACGGCACGCAGCGAAGGCACACAATAATGCGTCTTTTTATTTCAAATGGGACAGACAAGCCAGACTGCAAAAAATGTCTCAAGGCTCTGCAAGAATTGGAGAACATCGACGACGAGGCCGATCAATTAGGTATTGGCTTCGTGAAGATCGCGGACGAAGAGCTCGCGGATGAGTATAACCTTGGTCCTCTCCCAGCTCTCGTGTATTATAGACATCAAATTCCGATCATTTACGAAAGTGAGTATATACACACGTTTTGCATAACGTTAGAAACGTTATGAGTTACGCAAAAGCAGGATTGTTCGCGCGATATAACATTTCGCTTTCTCTCGCTCGCGTGAAAAAGAAGTAAAATGTTTTACGCGCGACAACACGTGTGTAATAAGTGCAGGTGCTTCTTTTTTCAACAAAAAAAAAAAGAAGAAAACGCGAAATTAATTTGTAGCGTGTGCTCTTAGATGAATTGAGCAGGGAGGAGGACGTGCTGGAGTGGCTTGTGGCGAACAAGAGCACGGGGGACGAAGAGGACGTAATCGAGGACGTCACCTCCAAGACGTTGAACACGCTGATCGGAAACATCGACAATCTGGTCGTTCTGTTCTGTTCGCATCTTTTTTTTCGCATCTCTTTCTTTTTTTTTTTTTTTTAATTCGGCCTCGTGCGCCTCGTCTCGTGCTCACGCGACCTCGTGCTTACAGACGATCACGGTGACGAGGATTCTATGCAGGTCCTGAACGAGTTGGAGAAGATCGACGACGACTGCGACAAGCACGGGATTCAGTTCGTCAAGATCGACGACGAGAAAGCGGCGGAGGAATTCGGAATCGACGATCTACCTGCGATCGTCTATTTCGAGAAGCAGATCCCGAATGTTTATGACGGTGGGTAGGTGAAATCACGCAAGAAGAAACGAATATTACAATATCTAAAAATAAATTCGCAGAAGAAAATACATAAATATGTCACGCGGAAAGGAGAACTAAATAAATTTTAAACGGAATTAAACTTTTATTTTCGATATAAAACGACTTGACCCGATTGCAGGCGACATCGAGAACGAGGACGAAATTCTGGAGTGGCTGTTGTCGCAACTCGAGAAGGACGAGATCGAGGACGTCACCGACGAGATGCTGGACCGTCTCATTAAGGACGGAAAAACCCTGGCTGTACTTTTCTGTAAGTTTCTCATAAGACGGGTCGCGCGAATCGATCGATGCCGGATGTAAATGATGTTAGGGATATATTCGTGACGATCGCAGACGACAACAACGATCGCAAGTCTCAAAGGGTTCTCAACGAGCTGGAGAACATCGACGACGAGTGCGATCAGCTCGGCGTGACGTTCGTGAAGATCGACAACGCGGAGGAATCGAAGGAGTACGGCATTGAGAAAGTGCCGGCTATGCTCTACTTCGAGAAGGGAATTCCGATGGTGTACGAGGGCAACCTCGAGGACGAGGAGAAGGTGTTGAAGTGGCTGGAGCAACAACAGAAGTCCGATCAAATCGAAGACGTTACCGACGAGATGCTCGACATGGTTATCGAAAAGATGCCGCACGTAGCTGTTCTCTTTTGTCAGTACTTTTTCCCTTTCTCGAAACTGTTAATTTTTGTTTCTAATTGAATTGATTTCTTTGTCGTTTTATTGTGAACAGACGACAAGGATCAAAAGAAGAGTCAGAAGGTGCTGAGCGAACTGGAGAACATCGACGACGACTGCGACCAGCACAACATAGCTTTCGTGAAAATTAGCGACTTGAACGAGGCGAAGGAGTATGGAATAGACAATCTTCCCTGCTTGGTGCTCTTCGAACGGAAGATACCGCACGTGTACGATGGTCAGTTTGCGATCATTTTTCTCTCATTGATAATTATTTTTTTCTCATTGATATTATATTTTTAATATTTTTTTATTATTTTGTTTCTCTTTTTTCCAACATTATATCTTATTTGTTTTATGATAAAGAGATCGTTAAAAAAAGAACTGGAAACTATTCTCTAAATTTTCTCGCAGGCGATCTCTTGAACGAGGATCAGATACTGGGCTGGCTGTTGCATCAGAAGAAACACTCCGAGATCCCGGAAGTGACGGACGAAATGATCGAGAAGCTCATCGAGACGTCGCCGTACATAGCAGTCCTGTTTTGTAAGCGATCTCGATTCGTCTTTCTACCTCCTTTTAACATTCTTCCACATGTTACTTGTTAGGTAGGTGCTGTCGTACGAATGTGAGTGAGAACGAACCAGCGAATTGATTCTTTTTCGTAGACGACAAGGACGACAAGCAGGACATACGGATTTTGAACGAGCTCGAGAACATCGACGACGAGCTCGAGAAGGAGGGCATCGTCATCGTGCGCATCGACAACGACGCCGAGGCCAAGGAATACGGTATCGATCATCTGCCGACTCTGGTGTACTTCGAGGACAAGATCCCGGCGATATACGAGGGCGATCTTCTTAACGAG
>QVOA01006820.1:0-77500 GCA_014825685.1 Pseudomyrmex cubaensis | reverse complement strand
AGAGCAAAAAGTCAGCGACGATATCGAAAGTCGACGCGAAGGAATCCAAGTCTAAGGCTAAGAGAGGATTTTTCGGAAGCGGTAAATATTTCTGAACCGATGCTCTCGAGTTAAATGGCTGTCCATTTGCTTAGGCGTAACATTAGTGTATGTTCCACGTAAAAAAATCACTTTTTATCGATATAAAAATCTTCTTTTTTTTTCTTTTTCTTCGAAATAAAGATTGAAATTTCACAATGTAAAAAAATAAATAAAAGCAACTTATATCGCCTGCGGTGGACAGCGATTTAACGAGTGTCAGCGGCAAACAATAGCGGGAATAAACGTAATAGATGCTTAGCATAATAGAGACCGCGGGAAGAAAAAGAGAAAATCGGAAACGCACAAGTGAGCTCGAAGAAATATTCAAAGCTCGAGCCACCCCCGCGCGCGCGCGCGCTCGCAGAAAGGTCGCTGCAGCGAAGATGAGACACGGTCGCATCTTGACTCCGTCTTCTTCGTATCTTCGGATGCAGGTACCTCGCGGATCTCGCGCGATCCATGAAGAGCGTCAACGACGCCCGAGCAAGACGATCGAAGATGACACGTGACTTCCACGCGGCTGGCGCACCGGCGGGCGGACCTGGACCCTCGAGTCGTCGGGATAAACAGGCACCGATTTCGTTTGTCCGATTCGCGCGCTTTAAACGTGACGAGTGTAATTTTTCTTTTGTGACTAGACGGAGCTGAGGCTTCGTTCACGATTTTTTCCAGACACTTTCCGTAATAATTGTCGAATTTCACGAAAAGTAAGGATGTTTCTTCTATTTTAAACAAATTACGAAAGTGAATCAGCCTAGCTCCGTCTTCGTAAGTTTCCCTACGAGCTTTATCAGTTCTTGATCGATAAAAAAAAAGGCGGCAATCAATAAGCGAAATTAAAAAACATCGTTGAAGAGGATGAATACAAAAGAGAGAGAACGTAATTTAATGTGTACATATAGAAGCGCGATAAGGATCGTGAAAATCGCACGATAAACCTTTCTGTTCTCTCACTGAGAGCTGAGTCGTGGTTGTGGGCTGTGTTGCAGTTATGGCTGGAATACCTTACATCATGAAGGTCTAAACGGCACGGCCGATACGCACACGCACGTCAGCGTCTGGGGCCGAAACGACGATTAGGAACTCGAAGAGAGAGAAAGTATTCGCAGGACGATGATTGGAATCGGCGACGAGACGTGAAGACAAAGATCGCGCGGTAAAAATCCGCGCGAAAGAAGCCACACGAGAAATACTCGGACAGAACAGAAACTTCGCCTCGCTGAGCGAGTAACGTTTCCCGAAGAAGCGAAATGAAAACTCACCCAACATCGTCCGTCATCGTCGTTATTGTCGCCCACGTATCATTGTGTTCGTCCTCACGGTCGTCATTGTCGTGTCATCGTCGTCATCATTATCATCATCATCACAATATATCGTAATACAAATGTTCATCGTCGCAACCGACGTCATTTTTCTTCTCGATGTGTTCATCACGTGCAGAGGAGGATAAACACGTTTGCGAGCGATTTAAAAAATTTCTGTACATGTGCGTGAGAAACTCAATGTCGGAAGCATCTTAGAGAAATTTGATAAAGTCTGAAGTATTAATTTGAATAATTAATTTGACTTTGAGAATTAAGAATATTCGGGAGGAGAACAACACACTCTCTGTCGATCGATAATCAAACGCGATGGAACAGGAATTATCGTCTCGCGCGCGCGCGTATGCATTTCTTATAAAAAAAAAAAAAAAAATCTTGAGCCTTTGACCACCTCTGGCCGCGTATTTGTCTAACGCTGAGTATTTTTTATTCGGTTTGGTTTTAATTTCGTTTTAACCCGTTTATATATAACGACGAGCGATACCGCGTCTTCGTTGCATTTCGTCGCTAACATTCGCACGGTAATTGGGTAGGACTTCGATAGAGTATAGTGAAGAAAGAGAAGGGAGAGAGTGTGTGCGTCAAAGGTCGACACCCGAAAGACTGTGTCATAGTGTTCTACCTAGATTTTGCGGTACGTGCTTCGACGATTGATTTAACGTGAGAGATTTAATCATGTTGTGTAAACTAAACTCGCTCTGGAGCCTCTGTACGATTTTTTTTGTTTGTCCTAATAAAAAGCCTCTCTCGATCTAACCCTTTTCTTCGCTATCTATTATTTTTAAGACAAAGAGATCTCAATGAATAAAAGAGAGGCCCAGAGTTTTAGCGCGAAGCTATGAACAAACGTCTTGCAATATTTCAAATTTCTTGTATACGTTTGTACGTATATCGTCTTCTGTGTTCTAGAAAGACGCAAATTATAATTGTAAAAAAATTGGCAGTTTTTACGAAATAGTTTAAACAAAAGCGAAACTAGAATTATCGCGATCTCATCGTTTTTATATGGCAAACACACACGTTGTATAATTTACTTAGAGGCTTTTTATTTTTAATTTCAACACATCTGACTAGACAAGATTTAATTTTTTGTTGCACAATCCATCCGTAATCGCTTCGTAATTGTTAGCTTAACAGAAAACGTTAGAAACGAAAAGAATAGACTTTTTAGCGATTTACGATCGATCAAATCGCGCGAAGAAACTGTGTACGATAGGGGCGCTTTATTTATTTATTTATTTATTTATCTATACTTATTTATTTACTTGTTACACAGCGAAGTACCTCTTAACTTCCGTGTTCGCTGTTTCTGTGTCGCTCAACATGTCCGATAATCTACGCAAGATACAAACAAACACACGTTTTCGTCATCACGTCTTGAAATTGTCAAGTTACAGGCGAGATACGCGTGATGTCTAATATTGTTTCGACGTAACAGAGCGTAAAATCAATTTGTTTTGTCACGAATGTAACTTTTTTTGCGAATCGACGCGAATTTAATTAATGTCACACCGTATCTGTGATTACGATTATCAGACGTCACGAATTATTTTAATAAGCTCGCGGACGTTTGCGTGCGAGCTGACTCTTGTTACTTGCAGCATGTACGATATATGGAAAGAAAACGATATTATAAGATAACAATAAATACATTTCCTAATATCCTTTGTATTTGCTTCGCCCACCACCGCTGCGTACAACCTGCGTTGTTGTCTTATTTTTTTTCTTAAAAAAATACAGCGTAAAATCTTGTTTAATTTTTTCACGTATTTTTCAGAATAATTTTTTTTAAACATTTGCTTCGAGATTATTTAATATCCAAGTATTTTCCGCATAAAACTCCGCATCTAACTCACGAATAATAATCTCTGACAGATTTAACGTGTCTTTACACACACAGTCTCTTTTAATTTTTCACAATGTTGAGAAAAGAGATAAGTTACGAAAATAATTCTAAAAAGTGACAGAAACTGAATAGCCATTCCAGAACAACGTCAAGTTTTACAACTGAAAAACTATAATTGTGCCGAGAAATTAGATATTAGTTTTTTAAAAAAATAATATTTCTCAATATATTCTAATAAACATTGATAACAAATATAAAAACTAAAATTTCTCAAGTTACGTCAGCCTGTGTGTGGCAGAAATTTCTTTGTCACACTGCAACTTGATCTATCAAATTATTCGACAAATGATCGATCGAAGAATCACCGAGCTAATGCGCAACGTTTAAGGTAATCTCCTCGACGAGACTGAAGTACTCGACTGGATGGTGAAGCAGAAAACCGACGAGAGCATCGAAGAGATCGATCGTGACACTCTCTTCAAATACATCGAGACAAAAGAGTTTCTCGCAGTCGTATTCTGTAAGCAGTAATTTCCAATCGAGATCTTTTCATTTGTTCACTACTTAAAAGTTTTAAACGCCGTCAATTGGCATTGCGTTTGGTATCTGTCGCAGAAAAATATTATATTTGAAACAGTTTTGAAATCGCACCCTAGACATATGTAATTAGATAAAAAAAAAAAAATATCGTAATCAAATCGAATTTTCGCAATGTAAAACATAAAAAAATAAAATCGTTCAAGACAAAGAGGAGGATCCGGAAAGTCCCAGAGTGCTCAGGCACATCGAACTGATTGACGACGAGGCCGCGGAGTACGGGATAAAAATCGTTCGGATGAAGGATCGATTAATGGCGAAGAAGTACGGCTTCCGGGATCCGCCTGGTATCACTTACTTCCGCAAAGGTAAGAACATCAACTACGACGGTGACATCGACGACGAGGAGGAGATCCTCGACTGGCTGACCAATCCGGAAAACATGGAGCTCACCGATCACATCGAGCGCATCAACAAGAAGATGTTTGAGAAGGTTCGACAAACGACCGATTACCTTGCCGTGTTTTTCTGTAAGTTTAAAATAATTCTCCGATTGGCGAGTCACGCGCGCTATTAGAATTTTATTTTTTTATCTCGCGTTTTTTATTCCGCATTTTGATACGTCGCGCATCTTGTTCAGACAGCAACGACTGCAAACAGTGCGGCCGAGTGTTGGCGGAGATCGAGCACATCGACGACGAGGCCGACAACGCCGGTATTAAATTCGTGAAGATCGACGACAAACAGCTGTCAAAGCAATACGGCGTGTTCGCGCTGCCGGCTATATTGTTCTTCAAAATGGGCTCGAAAGAGCCGGTGATATACGCAGGTATAAAAAGAAACGAAAACAATTTGCGACGTCAGACAGACGGATAAAAAGATATACTGTGTGTGATTGACAGGCGATCTGTACGACGAGGAACAGATTTTGCAGTGGCTGATGACGCAGAAGGATCCGTCCGGCGAGGTGATCGAAGCCTTGGAAGGCGAGGATCTCTTAAACCTGATACGAGAATCGGACTCTTTGGCCGTGTACTTCTGTAAGTATTGCGACATCACACCGATTGCAACTTCGCGCAAAAATCTCTGACACAATTCTCTTCTACTTTACGCGAAAAGAAAATTCTCATCGCGCGATTAACACGAGACTATCGTTTTTTTAACGAAGAAATCCGGCAAGTATTCGTTTCGTCCAACTAACGAAGTCAAACTGCATTTCTAGGAAGTTCCCGTAGAAAAGCGGAATATTGACGAAACGATGTCAAACCCTCCCCGATGATTGACTTGTAATGTATTTCGCGCCACTATATCATCCCCGCTCTCTCTCTCTCTCTCACCCTCGTTAAATTAATTTCCACACAGTTTCTGTGACAAAAAAAGGTGCTAACAAATGTCCGGCCCTTTTACTTCGATCACCCGTTCTCTACTTGTCACACAAGCTCGTCACAACTTTTTTCTGCTCCGATGCCGTACAACACGTTGTGTACTAATGCCGTAGGGAACAGAACGCTTTGCGACATGTGCCAATCAAAGGCGTACCGCAAGCAGATGCGCCACAAGCAGGAGCACAGGAACGCAGATCACGAGGGGTCCGAGGATTCCGACGGTACAACAAAGATCAAAGCAAGATTTATCGAGCTTTCTCTTCGTTGTCTCTTCCCTCATTTCTCTCTCTCTCTCTTTTTATTTTATTCCCTCTCCGTCTATAATTTCTTAGTCTATGTTCCAGATTAGTTGTCTCGATCACAGCCGAGATATCCCGAGTACATGTGCAAAAACCGTTTATTTAGTGCATGCGCTTTTCTTTCGTAGGAAAGAAGAACACTGATCGCCGACGATTTTGCTTCTTCGGACGAAATCTCGCGAGAGAAATTGCACATGTGTGTATTAATTGATGTATTAATTTCTACAAAGAGACGGGGCTAGTTGGTTTATCAGTGTTCTCTTCTTCGTCATTGGTTTTTTATAAGCTAACAAAGAATTTGACGTAGAACCGTCGCTTTCCAGGTTAAATGTTTCACGTAGGACGCTTTCACCAAGAAACAACATCTATATTTCTTTTTTTCTTTCTTTCTGATATATAAATATCGATATTATCTATGTACACGGGGGTTACACAGGTGCACGTGTGCACGAGAGCAAAGCATGCGAACAGAACACAAGCAGACAGCGGCAGTAGTGACCTACAGATCCTGATCAGCAGCATGCGAATTTTTCTCTCGCTTGTTTCGTCGATGAAAAAAACAAAAAAAAAAAACAGAAGACATTACACGCGCAATGTATATTTTGCCTTAGTATTTAGCCCCCCTCGTATCGAGTAGAATGTTGGCATCGTCGATAATACATCGACGTGTGATTTTCCGTCATTTTAGTTTATCGCCTCTATTGTTGTAGTTAAAATTTCGAGAATGTTTCTTCGCGAAAAAATTCGATGAATAAACGGGGATTTTTTTTCTTTAGATCCCGACGACTGTACGCAATGCGTGGCTATCCTCGAGGAATTGGAGAACATCGACGACGACTGCGACAGACACGGCATCACATTTGTGAAGACGCAAGTAAGCAAAACTCTGCTTGTGACGAAAGAGCGGCTCTTGGTATATTCGTTCTTTTTTTTATTTTTTTAGGATTTTAAGGTAGCCGAGGATTACGGCGTGACCGATTTTCCGGTATTGGTCTACTTCGAGAATCAAGTGCCGAACGTGTTCGCAGGTTTGCAATTTGACGCGACGAAGCCTCCGTGACATTCGTCTTATTCGCGACTTATTTGTTGCCGCAGGTGATCTGTCTGTGGAGGAGGAAGTTCTGCAGTGGTTGATCACTCAGAGAACGGAGGATCGGATCGAACTGATCACGCGAGTGATGCTGGAAACGTCGGTCGAGGAGACTCAGTACCTGGCGGTTTATTTCAGTAAGTTAACGCGCGCTGATCTCGAATAATTCTCTGATGTGTTTTTTTTTTCGCGTTAACTTCAACGTCTCTTCGTCGTTAGCTAAACCGAATTGTCACATATGCGACGAAATTCTGGAGGGTCTGGAGAAAATCGACGACGAGTGCGACGTATTCGGCATTCACATGGTGAAGATTCAAGACCCGCAGCTGGCGAAGCGATACTCGATCAAGACGTTTCCCGCGCTTGTTTATTTCCGGAACGGCAATCCTCTTTTGTTCGAAGGTTCGATATTTTCTTTTTTATTCTAATTTTCTATCTTCTTAATTCTCTGTATTTGTTTTTATTTAAATATTCTTGATTGTTTTTTCGAACGCATCGCGCAGGTGATCTTCAAAACGAAGAATCGGTCCTCGAGTGGCTGATAGACGATGACAACCGAGAACTGGCTGACGAAATCGAATCCGTCAATGACAGAATGTTGGAGCGACTTCTCGACGAATCTCCCTTCCTGGCCGTTTTCTTTTGTACGTAAACAATCGATCTCTCATCTGTCATGTTAGTGTTTTTTTTTTTTTTTTTTTCTAAACTCGCTCTTCCTCAGATGACGAGGATTGTCCGGAATGTGACGAGATCATGGAAGCGTTAGAAAAAATCGATGGCGAGGCGGATCTCTTCGGTATCGATTTCGTCAAGATCTCCAGCTCGGAGGCCGCCGAAAAGTACAACGTGCTCAACGTTCCGTCCCTCGTGTACTTCCGGAAGAAAACGCCGCTGATGTATGACGGCGATCTCACGCAAGAAGACAGGATCCTGCAATGGCTAACCTCTCAGGACGTGTTCGAGATCAAGAACGAGATCGAGGAAGTTAACAGGAAGATGCTGGACAAGCTGCTGGACGAGAACGAATTTCTCGCGGTCTTCTTTTGTGAGTGCCAATCAACTAACTATTCAAAGAGAAATTGAAAGATCAAATTGAAGATTTGTACGACCGTATTTGGTGATCTGTGTCTTACGTTCGTCGTTTTCAGACGAACACGACAGCCAGGAGAGCGAGGACGTGAACGAGAAACTGGAGGAGATTGACGGCGAGACCGACAATCTGGATATCACGTTCGTAAAAATGGCGGATCCCAGATACGCTAGAAAATGGGGAGTCACCAAGCTCCCCGCTATTGTTTACTTTCGCAAACGATTCCCTAGTATTTACAGAGGTGAGCGAATCGGTTTTCTACAGCTATTCGCTACTATTCCGAAATCTCAAATTTTTTTTACACAAACACGCGCGCATATTCTGCGAAATATAATCCTAAAAAATTCTAATGTTTTTTTTTTTACGCAGGTGATATGCACAACGAACAGGACGTTCTCGAGTGGCTGCGCAAGAATCGATACCGACAGCCGGAACTGAACATCTACATGTACATGCTGATCGCGATCGCGATTCTCTTCCTCATGTATACCGGTTTTCTCCTGTCGTGTTTCCGCTCGGAACCGAGCGCGGTCGTTGCCCATCCGAAGCAAGCATGAGCGAAAAAAAAAAAAAAAAAAGTATAAAAAAGACAGGACTCGTGAACTCTCTCGCGCCTGTGCGTTGCTCCGCTCGGTATGCTTGACATGTACGTTTTTTCTTATTCCCGAGTAATTGCCACGTGTAAATAATAGGGTTCGTCCGGAACGAACACACACACATACACGCGATTTTGAAGGTGCTGTACAAGAATGACGTTTAATTAAAAACGATTGACCGCTTTGACAAAAAAAAAAAAAAAAAAAAAAAAAATAAACGCTAATTATATACCGTGCGCGTTACCACTTAATTATAATCGAAATGTAATTAATTGTATTATTTTTACTGTAACTTAATTATTGTTACGTTAGCGTAATGACCACTGTAAGATTTGACAGCGATCCGCGCGTCTTTAGTTTACGTACGGTAGCTCATATAGCAATATATATATGTATGGCACTTAGCGATATAATGAGTTATCGTTGACTCTCTTTAATTAACGATCTTATACGTGACACGCAGAAGGAAGAAAAACAAGAGCTTATTTTTATACACTCATCTTACGAGGGGACTGATAGTGTCATCGTAAATAGAGAAACAAAACACCCTTGGACCAACCAAACTGTTAAAATGCCATTTCCATCTCTGCCAGTTGTAAATAGAATTATAATTGTGAGCATATGCAAATAATGATGCATTGTATGAAAAAGCGACTTTTTTCTTTTATTTTAGAAAAGTAATTATTTATTTTTCTCACCCCCTCTCGCCGACGATGATCTTGATCTTGATGTACGTCACACGAGAGAAATGAAGAAACCGAAACAAATATTCTTTATCTTATTAATTAAAACACGTCGAAATCAAAATCGTCAATCGAAGGGGGCACTTTTTAACAATTAAATAATTACTTTTAGGTTTTTCGTTCGCAGGATTATTAATAGATTAATGTAATGTTGTATACACACAAACACACACGCACACATGTTATTGTAATTATTTTAAATACACATTTTTGACAACTCTGCAACGTAGGTTTGTGTAAAAGTATTTCTCGGGCACATGTATAAAACACATTTCAAAATACAATCCATTTTTTTCCAAACTACTAGAACTGTTGTATTAAACCATGTATATTATTTTTTTTTCGCGTCGTTTTTCAGTTGTGTGAAATACAGAGTGTGTTATATTTCAATATAAATATAAAACCACTTTTTTTCGAAATAAATATATAAAAACACTCTTTGTCAAAAAAGCACCACGGCGCAAAATGTAAAACCGCGCGCGATTTATTTCTTACTTCGCGTGAACTATAAAGACGCGAGAAGCCTTCATGAGCTTCTCTCTTGATAGATAATAAATTAAAATACACATACTTGTGCTAACGTGACGATCGATGTTCAGAAGGACGTCTCCGTTGTTGAAAAAACCATCATCGAGCCATCGACGCGATCGTCGGAGAAGTCACTGCTGGCGGCTTCAAATCCTTGCTCCAAAACGTAAACAGTATTTACACTTTACACTTTACACTTATTACACGTATGTCAATAGATACTTCGCGACGGAATATGTTCACTTTGTCACAAAAATAACGCCCGGAAACGTCTTTGTTTATTAAAAACACAAAACGATCACCACTGTTACGACGCGCGCGAAACACTCGGAACTTCGGACAATCTGAAATTGACGTAAAACACGGGCAAGAAATTACACATGTCAGTAGATGCTTCGCGACGGAATATGTTCACTTTGTCACAAAAGAACACTCGGAAAACATCTTTGTTTATTAAAAAACACAAAACAATCACCACTGTTACAACGCGCGCGAAACACTCGGCACTTCGGACGATCTGAAATTGGCGCAAAACACGGGCAAGAAATATTCCATTGCATGAGAGGAAACCTGTTGTTCTTAGCGATGTCAGCGCCACCGAAAGTGAAAATGCACGCGCCAATCAAAAGTGCGGGAATCGCCGCGTTCCAACTTGTCGGTCTTGCGCACTCCTCGTTTCCGGTTGCACGTTTCTCTGACAGCGAGGAAGCAGGGTAGTTCTTTTACCACGAGTAGAAATGGCTGATACGTGAGTAACCTTTATTGCTTACAAAATCCAGCTGAATCAATTAAAAATATAATATTGCGAGCACACGGAGACGTTATATTAATAATTTTTTTGAAAACTCTATGTTAATCAATCTATATCTTTATCTTAAAGATGTTAATGATGATGGAATCTCGAGGAACGTAACAGTGTGATTGTTTTATTGTTGCGCGAACAGTCGTTTATTTTTTTATTATTGATTAGAAATTGATTTTGCTATTTGTCGTCACTGATATTTGCACAATGTACAAAAGTTAAGAAACACACTTTGCAGTTAAAACGTGCTTTAATCAACATAACCTATTTTTTTTCGAGCAAGTTCTAATTAATTACACTTGTATGCGCCATGTGTTTTTATTTTAAAAGGTGATAGGATTTTGGTATTGAACATTTTATTTTTTTTTTTTGCATAGAAAAAAGGAAGCCGCCAAGGAAACAGCTCCAGCAGCTGCTGCGCCAGTAGACGCAGCTAAAAAGCTGCCTGCAGTTCCAGAATCTGTATTGAAACGAAGAAAGGCCCGTGAGGCGGTAAAAGCTGCGAGATTAAAGATCTCAATCAAGGTAATTCATGTTGCTCTTGTGTATTCGATATACTAAGTTATGGATAAAATATATTCATATACACAAAACTTGAATCTTTATATTATATTGTTTTTTATAGAATCGTGCAGCTCAGTATAAGAAGAGAAAAGCGATCTTTAAACGAGCGGAGAAGTATGTAAAAGAATACAGGCAAAAAGAAAGAGACGAGATCAAGCTGAACCGCATGGCCAGGCTTCGCGGAAATTATTATATTCCCGGTGAAGCACGACTTGCCTTTGTTATTCGAATTCGCGGGTAAATACATCCTTGATACGTCTATAATTTTTTTTCGATGTATTTGATCTTCAATAACTTTGACTGTAATTTTTGCAAAAAATTTTTTTTTTCAGTATAAATCAAGTTGCACCAAAAGTCAGGAAGGTATTGCAACTGTTCCGCTTGAAACAGATCAACAACGGTGTGTTTATCAAATTGAACAAAGCCACGATTAATATGCTTCGTATTATCGAGCCCTATGTCACGTGGGGATATCCTAACTTGAAGTCAGTACGTGAATTGATCTACAAGCGCGGCTTTGCTAAGATCAATAGACAACGTATCCCAATTACTAGCAATTCTATCATCGAAAAGAAGCTTGGTGAGTAAATAATTGTGTCAAGTATTTCTGACGATGTGTTGACAATTACTCCGGTTGTTAATAAATTAGTTTTATAAATTTTATTATTGACAAATCCATGGAAGTCTTGAGAATAAAAACACATTCTTCCTTCCAGTTTGTCAAAAATTAATAATGTAATTTGTAATATTGTTGATGCTGATTACAATTTATATTTTGTAATCAGTTATTTCAATATTGCACATTTCTTTCTCGAATATTCTAACTTCTTTGTTTACGTCAACACTTAGAATAAATTTCTGTAAACTGCTTCTTTTTCAGGTAAAGCTAACATTATATGTACTGAGGATTTGATTCACGAAATATTCACTGTTGGGTCGAAATTCAAATACGCCAGCAATTTCCTGTGGCCTTTCAAAGTACGTATTTTTTTTTTTTTTTTCAAGTATTGAGACACGTATCTATGCAAATTTATATATTACGACATAGGCATGGTAGTAGATGCATTAAAATCTATCAACCTCTCATTATGTCGAAAAGTAATACGAGTTTTCCTTTTCGATAAAAGTGATATCTTTGTATCACAGAAATTTGAGAAGCTCAAACACTTGTATGTTAAGCCAAAAAAACAAATTTTAATCCTACAATATATCACACTTGAATGATTTACATTTATTCATATACAAAACTAAAAATCAAAACTGTGTATTTCCAGCTTAACACACCAAACGGTGGCTGGCGTAAGAAGACAAATCATTACGTAGAAGGAGGTGATTTTGGAAATCGAGAAGACAAAATTAATGAACTTCTTAGAAGGATGGTGTAAATTCATGAAATCTTCAAATAAATACTCTATCCAAAATAAAATTGTTATAACATTTAATTTCCCCCTTGCTTTTCAGTATTAGAATCCTTTATATGTATATCAAAATTGAAAAAACAAACTAATAAGTAATAATTACTGTGACGTATGTGAAAGTTCGCAATTTTTTCCCGGGTTTCAAACGAATGTTAATATATTTCTAAGATAATTCGATCGAATGCAGGCAGACGAAGACTTTGGAAAATCATTGGATACCTAAATTTCTTGCGTTTAATTTCATCTCAGTTTATTCTGTAAATTTGTATACAAATGTTTGTGTATATAAGACGATTGTATATGATTTTCCAAATAGAGACGATACACAACATATAAGTCACTAAAGCTAATGGTATGAAGATTACTGGTAAAAATGTGTTATCAATACGGTAACATCGATTCAAAACTTGCAATTTTTTTTTTTTTTATGCGATTTTACGTGGCATACGCATATAAATGGTCATTCTTAGCACACATTTATCACAATACAATGCGCTTTTCCGCGCATTGCAATTTTTCGCAACGAATGACATCTTAAACCCTTGAGCAATCTCCTTGTTGAAGTCAGACGAAGATGTTTACATTGCGGTTGTTGTGTGGCAAATTTGTAAACATCTTATATTGTACGAGGAACAATAAATCAGAGAGAAATGCTGTGTGTTTGCTGAAACTATCGTCATTGTACGTCAAAAATGTCTAAAAACATACACGCCGTGCGCGTTATACATATATGCGTACATTAGTCTTACATAGTTTTTTTTTTTTTTTAATATAAGCTATATATATCAAAACATATGTTTATAATATGTTTACTCTTAACTATGAAAGACTCTGTATCACGTTTCGCAAATTTTGTTACCGTTTCTCTTGCGAATAAATTTCTTTTTTGCCATAAAATTTATTTATTGTTTTCTTAAATTCTCTTATCTATTTCTCCATATTGGATTAGCTTACGTTTCTAACTCTTCGCATGGCTTAAGCGGGGTCTGATATCTCAGGATATTGAAGACTCTTAAGTTCCATTCGTTTTTATGTGTGACCAATATTCTTTTTTATGAATATTCATAAATATTCGTTACTTAATGATCTCTCGTAATTTTGTTTCTTATAAAATGATTTTTTAAAGAGACCTCCCCCGAGACATAAAATTATTTCGCCAGATACGCGAAGGGTTAATTGAACTATCGATACAACGCGTTGCTCACCTGCTCGCAATTTTTCACATTTGCACGCAGATGATGTCGCATATAAGTCTAATTACGAAGCAACTTTTTTATATTTTCTTTTTTAAATATTTTTTGTAACATTTTTTTTGTAATATTTTCATTGCAGTGTAAATACTCGTTGCGTGTATGATTTGCAGCTTACAATAAAAATCACAACTACACTTCACATCTCGGACAGATTTTACAGCTATATGCATTGTAAAATGAACATCGTTGAACATCGTTTCGTCAAAGGCCTGGCTATTGCTTATTGCAAAGAACATACACACACATTGCTTTCACAAGTTTTTCGGTATAAAATATATGTTATATAACCGTAAAAATTAAGACAGTCGTACCCATATATATGTATAAATATATATGTGTATACGCAATTACAAAATATTCTATTTGTATAATGCATAACATCGATTCTACTGTAATAGACTGATATATTTTTATCATATATATATATATTTTTTTATATGTTTCATATGAAGTTATATTAATGACGAAAAATATGATTAATAATCGTATATATAACGTATATCTTACTGTAGTTCATAAAAAATTTTTTTGTACTTATCGTGTATTTCAAGTTGAAATGAGAGAACGTCAGAAAGTCAAATCATTTCTGAAATTCTCGGCAAATATGTTCTTGTATCTTGTATTGTATATTTAAATGTTTATATTATTCTTTAAGTTGCGTTGTGTCAAAATAATGACAAAATGCTATTTTTTATCACAAACGTAATGTTTCTCTCTGTCATGTAACACGTGTAAAATCAAGAATACAAAGGTGTTATCACGTAACACCTTTTCAAAATCGATTTTGATCGAAACAATTCCGCTTTTCCGATTGTTGCTCTTGCTGTGACAACAAAGATGGAAAATTGCGAATAAAACTATAGCACACCTATCGAATTAAAAATTGTATTGGTTGTTACTGCGCATCCACGGGACATCTTGGTCCCAACACCGTGATTAAAAAAAAATAAAATAAAAAATATTCATGATCATGATTTTTATTAGTTTTGTTGTGAAAAAACAAAAGATTGTATAAATAATGATAAGTAAAATGATGACAAAACTTCATATAAAAAGAATACAAAAGAGTATTTTCTAAATTTGTCAACCTTAATCTTGCAAAGTTTGTTCGAAATAGTCGTCAAATAGACAGTAATTGCCTTGTGTATAATTGCCGGCAATCTGCCGGCATATGTTTTCACTCTGCTTACCGGGAAGTAATTATTTGTCGCTGTTTTTAATTTAAGTGCAAGTGTCCACACGAGACTTACAAACAAATAGTTAACGAAATTACGAACAAAGTACGTACTAAAATACGATGTTAGCAATCTATGGCACACAAAATAATTTGAGATACTAGTGCCAATGTTGCTAACTAGGAGCTTAACTTTTTTTTCTTGTTTTTTTTTTTTATACTTGATGCAAGAGAGAAAGGAATCTAATACACAGATATGCTAAACTAAGAATACCTTCCAGACGACATGTATCACGGTGTCAATTGGGGATACAGTGTAACGGTTTCTGAATACTTGTCGCAGAACTCTCCGATTGTGACGTCAGAAGCAAAAATTCACTTGAAAATCGCTTAAAAGTTTAATTTACGTTAAGTTTTCTTGTGCAAATTTTCTTGATTAAAAAAGCACATTCGTAAAACCCTTTAAACATCAGCGATTGAATTGCTATACATTGAAGGATAAGCAATGGCCGCGTTCAACAGAATCAAGCGCTTAATAAACGCTTTGTGATTATTGCTCCTCATTGGCATATACTTTCACATTTGCAACAGATCTAAAAGAAGATACGATCACTAAATTCTTCTGAACGCGGTCAATTCTCTCTTTGGTCTTAGTTACATGAACGACACCCATGATATCGACATAAATTTTCATCGTTGCGTTAAAAAGCAGCGACATAAGATGTAACACCGTACTGATCGTGTCGCTTGCCGGAAAGTTCTCAAAGTTCATATCAAAAAAAGAGAAAATATACAAATAGATAAATGCATGCATAAATGCAGAGTTTTCTTTTATCTACAGGCTATACTGATCCGTTTTTTGAATTCGTGAATTTTACCAAACGCGTTAACATCGAGGTAATGCACGGTATTTGTTTTTGTAGATGCATTGTCGAGTTCTCAGGTGTGTTTGATTCAAAATCTATGGCAACACGTTGAGATACAAACGTCAACAGAGTCAATAGATCGTAGTTCGTACCATTTTCCTTCAATTCTATACATAATGCTTGTATGAACCACGATCCGCGGCTCGTGTTTCTCCAGGAATAATAGCCTGCGAAATTTCGAAATTTGTTTTAGCTTCAAAGAACATAAAACGATGATTTAGAAAGACAGAAATTTGATGGACTATTAAATTGCTGCATTTTGCAACCTATGATGAAGACTCGAAATCTATAAATCTCCTCAGAATATTGACAATCTAAGTTACTCCATCCTTATCTAAACATATATAAAATATTAGATTACCTGGTACTGTTGAGTAAGCAATCATGAAGTCTGCTTGAGTCGGAATACGAAATGTGTTAACTGGCAGCCCATCAGTTTCAGTGCGTTCCTTGAGAGTAATACCCGGGTCCAGTTTATCGCCCTGACAAGCTTGTATGAAAAACAATTTTGGTTTCCCAGCAAGAGTCGGGCATTTATCACCAGTAAAATGATTCCAAAGGAGATCGGCTTTGTAGGAATTATCGTGAGCATAGAGTAAATGTTGTTCTCCGTGACTTAATACAATTACCACTAAACAGTCGTGATCAGAATGATCCATGTCCGCAACTGTAAAGACAATGATTTGCCTGATAAATGCATTGATATAAAAATTAAAGAACAAAGCAATTTGTTGCAAATAAAACAAAAAAGTTGAAATTACCTCTTTCTAATTGTCTCACCATGTCTTTGTGAGTTATATTGTGATAATCATTAACTTCAAAACCAAGATTTGCAAATACATTCTTTAGATTTTCACAGTCGACGTTTGTGCCAGATCGAGGTTTGAGATGCGATAAAGTGAAAAATTCATGATTGAAAATCAGAGCCAGACCACGTTTTGGATGATTCATTTTGTAGTAAGCGTCATAACGTTTAGTGGGTGCTATTTGCAAATGAATATTTGGAACATTTGGGGTCCTGAAAAAAGAAATTGACTGTGTCACATACCAACATCTTATTTTTTGCTCATTGAAGGTCTTTTGTTATTTGTTTTAGATTTTTTCTTAATTACATTCAAAATTTCTAATATTTGCTCCAGTGTATTATTGGATGTACATTGAAGATAACAAATTTTACTTTTGAATTTTACATATCTTGTATCTCTACACGTGTCACAAACATTTCAAGCATAAGCTTTTGGGTCTGACTAGTTGGAAACAATTGATATGTCGACAAAACAGCAATGTAACATGCGTCAATGACGCATGTTATCACTGTTGAACATGATAAACAACCGTGTTTCCTTTAGAAGTTCGGTTTATAAATTCGAGTTCTTTGAGGTACACGTGTAGAAATTTCAAGATTCTCAAATACTTCAAACATTTGCACACGTTCATCGTCCAGATGTTTTGATTTTGCAAACGCATAATTCAACGATATAGATCGGAGCGATGTAAACAGTATGTACCTATATATTGTTGTACAGAACGCATTAATGGCGTCCAGTACATTCCCCACGAGGCCAACTCAAATATTAAAGCGTGTGTTTTTTTGCGCAATTGTTAAAATTAGATTTAATTTCTTTGTGTGAGAAAAAACTACATGTGAATCGCGTGAGTCACGAAATATCTTGCTGATATAAACGCGATGAATGCATCTCTTTGCGCATCGCAATTACGACGAGTAAATGAGAAAATTTTATTATTCGATACCTCCCGAAAGTTCCAAACGCGTCGGCGACATCCTTGTCCTTATTATCCTTGTCGTTTTTCAAATCGCAGTTACTGGCATTGATATTGCACACGACATCGTTAGCGTCGGTCATCGTAGAGAGACAAATTTTACTGCGTAGTTTCGAGATCGGAGTTTTCAAGCACTCTGTTGTGTATTGTTGTGTGCAGTTTGCACTCTTGTACCACAGAACGAGAAGCACAGAGAGAAACGATTGCACGAGAAATTAAGCGCAAGTTCAGTCGCGCGAAGTAGAAAGTGAAGTGAAGCTTGTGTTCTCGAATGAGTCATTGGCCTAAAGATGGAGTCAGTTGGTTCGCGCGGGCCAATGAATGACCGCGACGTTCGGCGAGAGATATCTGAACTAACCGAGTGCAGTTTCCGCCAATTTTTGTGGAAAACTTCACTGACAATATTATTTACGAGTTTTGCAGATTTTCGGTAAGCGATCGCTTATTTCCGCGAAATGAAATTTGATTTTTGATCGAGCGCCATGTTCTGTTGTTTTCCGCAAATGGCCGTAATCCAGAGGTCGCCAAGCGATCCAATAGCGTCCATACGTAACCATGATGTGTGTAATGTTATGTGTATGTGATGTTTTTCTAACGTAACAATTGTAAATAAGTGATTTTTGCGAGTGGAAACTCATCAAAAATCAGAAATGTCTTCGCGAAGATGATACTCAACGATTTTCTTTAATCAATTGAAAGATAATCTCGGACAAAATGACACCCAAACGAAAGGCAAGTGTAAAGGTTACGACTCAAAGTAGTGGTTGATTGTGTTAATTCTCTTATTTTATATTGAAAAGAGCAATGAGACGCTGTTGCATATATAATGAAATGTCATTTTGCAGGCAACTAGCTCGGAATCTACGTCATCCACCAGTTCGGGCTCTTCGTCGAGCAGCTCGTCGAGTTCGGGTAGTGAATCTAGCTCGTCTGATTCAGAAAACTCCAGCAGCTCTGCTAACAGTCAAAAAGTATCTGATACCGAAAGAACTAAGAAAAAAGTGCCGTTCCCAGCTGCTCGCCATGTCAAGTCAAAAACTGAAACATTTGTGCCACCTTTGGAGAATAAAAGTAAAGACAGACCACCGCCAAAGTCCAGACCAACGGTGTATTCTTCAGAATCTGAAGAATCACCCACTAAAGCAAAATCACCGCAGAAGAGAAAGGCACCGGCTAAGCCAAAGGCAACCGCCACTGTTGCACCAGTTGTTAAAGCGCAAAGATCTCCTGTGAAACCAGTACCTGTATCGGCACAGCATAAAGCTGCACCTGTTCCAAAGCCTGTCAGCAAGCCTAATAAATTTTCTGGTGAGTTTATAGAACTTTGTTATTTTATGTTTTGTAAAATACATGCTTCTATATTGTATTTAATAAAATACCGTATAATTTGTTATTTTTAAGGCTCTGCAAATACGAATAATAAGAATCTTGAGAAAGCTGGAAAAACACTGGAACCAGCCCCAAAGAAATTTAAGAAAAAAAGCATATTCAGTCCAGAAAACAGTAGCGAAAGCGACAGTGGCATTTTAGCGAAAGTAAGTCCGGTAAAGCCCACAAGTAATGCTACCAAATGCTCAAAAAATCCTCCTGCCAAAGCGAAGTTGAACGATGCCAAGCAAAAGTCCACAGTAGCCAGCAGACCTGGTAAATAATCGCATCTTTTATATTGAATGCAAATGTGATTGTCTTTATTTTTGCACAAATTTGAGAGACTCATAGCTTTACATGATGTTACTCTCGCAGTTGCGAAACCCGTGCCGCCACAGAAATCGGACAGTTCCGCGAGCTCGAAAAGTTCTGCTGGTTCGGCGTCTTCGGGCAGTACAGACAGCAGCACGGATTCGGAATCGTCCGAGAGCGTCACCAGTTCTCAGCCTCAACCGAAGAAGAAAGAAACACAACCTAGCAGTGCGCTACCGAACAACAACACTATAAACGTGCCATCTAAGAGACCCTCGGTGGCAGTCGCTCCGGTGAAAGCACAGAAAACAGTTGCCAAGAGACAAGGTTTGTTGACAGTTTCTTTTCAACATAACACAAGACGGAAAAAATTTAATTTTGCACGTGAACAGGTGCTGTGAAGAGTGATGATGACGGAGACGCGTCCGCGAGCGAAAAGGACATGGACGACCATTTCGCAGAAATGGCAGAGCAGACGCTGCCCTCGAAAACAGCAGCGAAAGGCAAGCGAAAGTTACAGACACGTAAGGGAAGTAAACAGCTGCAGCTGCAGGCGAAGGCGGCGAGTGATTCCGAATCCGATACTGGTAAGAGGCGATTGTAAATCCGTGTTATAAAAGCGTGTGATTTTTTAAGGTACTTGATTTGCGATTTGTTGAAAATAGCCGAAAGCAAGAGAAGCACGAGCAAATCGCCCGTCAAACGCGCCGGACCATCTACTGCCGCCAGGCAGTCTTCCGCAGCTGGCAGATCGACGCAGAATAGCAGTTCAGCATCGAACACTACCGGCATCAAGACGGGCCAGGCTCAATACAATCGAGGACGCTCGACAAAGGAACGAGAATGTCCGCTGGCTGGCTGCGATTCGCGAGGTCATCTTTCTGGGAAATTCGACTCGCACTTCACCCTGGAAGCGTGTCCGCTGTATCACAACACCACGCCACAGGCTTGTATGTAAGTCAGAGACAGGTTGAACTCGTATATGGACTTATCGTCCGCGGATTTAAAGAGAAACAGTTTGCTTTTTTCCAGAGAGTTTTGCAAAGAAAGAAAAAAGCGCGAAGAGGAACGCAAGAAGGCGTTGAGCAATTTAGCGAAAAAACCTAAGGGCGTTCATCAGCCTACAACTGAGCAGCAACGCAACTTTCAGCTCAAGATACGAGAACTGAGGAACAAATGGAAAACTGAGGGCGGTAATGAAAGCGACAGCGGTGGCGAGCTGCAGGGGAACGAGAAGGACAGGCAGCCTCGGTTGAACAATCTCACACCCGATTACGACTTAAAACTGTTCATGGAATCCCAGGCAGTAGCCAGTGAAAAGATCGTAAGTAACTAGTTACATCTTTGTGTAATAAAATTTTGTTAGACAAGCAATTGAAAGTTACAGGTGAATTTTTTGGTTTTCATCTTTGTTTTAAACATTTCAATAAGGATTTTGAAGAAACCTCTTTTGTTTCCAACTGTATTCTTTCTTACATTCAAGGAAAAAGAGCTGAAAGAACTGGACTACGATGGCGAAGGTAGAAACGGCGGCGGCACGCGGGTCATAGAGATGGGAAAATGGGAAATGGAGGTCTGGTATCAAAGCCCGTATCCCGAGGAGTACAGCCGTGCCCCGAAGCTCTATCTCTGCGAATACTGTCTGAGATACGCGAAGAGTCGCCAAGTGCTGAGGAGACACAGAGAGAAATGTCTGTGGAGACATCCGCCGGGACACGAGGTGTACAGGTGAGCAACACGCATTAATTAATTTTCTTTAACTTGTGGATTAAATTAAAAGTGACTAATCACCGATACATTTCGAGTTAAATTAATCGCGATTTGTCTTCGCAGAAAAGACAAAATAGGCGTATGGGAGGTGGACGGCAAGCGGTACAAGCAGTACTGCCAGAATCTCTGCTTGTTAGCCAAATTCTTCTTGGATCACAAAACGCTGTATTACGACGTCGAGCCGTTTCTCTTCTACGTTATGACGATCAGCGACTCCGAGGGCTGCCACACCGTCGGATACTTCAGCAAAGTGAGTACCGTTTCTTATTACTGTTAATTACGCGCCTCCCCGTTTACATTCCGCTCCCGTCAAAATACGTGCTCGTAGCCTCGATGAAACTTTACATCTCGCCCGCTTCGGCGCGACAAGGTAGCTAACTACTAAATATCCATTAGACACTGACGTGTAAACTTTAGACTCAAACTACGTCCTGAATATTACATGAAAGAATTTCTCGATCGATGCGATGTTACGTAACATCTCGCAGTTTACTCCTCCTCGGTTTCTCTTCGGCAAAAAGTTTTTAATTCCGCGCTGCAATCTCCGACCGAGATTACAACGGGCAAGACTAGAATTCCTCCAACGACTCATTCGTGCGAGATTCTAAAAGGTCTTGGAGACCGTTTGTCAATCCGGCTACGCCGGCGAAGTTCGCCGGCTCGCGCGCGATCCCCGGTCTTTCCTTCGCGGCTTAGCCAGCTCGTAATGGCATCCACGTAGCGTGCAGAGATTACGCGAACAAGGGTGCGCCTCGCAGTGAAGAGGGTGTCTCGTATCTCTGACCTTTCATCCCTCCGCCACCACTCCCTGCCGCCCGAACGTATGTATACGCACACACGTAGCGAAAAGCGAAGGGGTGGGAACCCACGCACGCCTATTTACCGCGGAACACACAGCATCGCCCGAAGTCGAAATCTTTACCGACGTTCAACGACCTCTGACCCTGGCAAGACGCGCCGCCGATCCGAACACCCACACACACAGACACACAAACCCTCTCTAGCACTCTCACCCCCAACTCCCTCTTTTCCGCCTCCGTACAAACGCGACGAAAATTTCCTCCGGACTTGACTTAAACCTTCTCGCCCTTCCTAATTCTTTTGTCTCTCGCTGAGACGTTTCTTTTGCGAGCTTTGTCTTCTTTTCTGCTTTTCTTCAGTCGCCAAAAGAAAAACGAAGAGCGAAATAAAAGAATTGTCCGTTCTACAAATTATTTTTACTGCTATCTTGACCGGTAAATCTCGTTTCCCGTCGAAGTTGTAGCACTTCTCGTTTAATTGAATAATCGCGCGTTGCCTTGTAAAAACATTTAAAAACCGTTTCTCTTTCATCATTTTATAATGGCAAGTTTTTTTCATTAATCTTGAATTTTCGATCGTACGCGTTTTATTCTCAGCAACGGGAATTCGACCACGTCTCTTTATAAAACTGTTTCTTCTTGCGCTCGGTGTTACGTACAATCGATCGTAAATAATATTGTTGCGCGCGAGACTTCGGTAGCGCGAACAAATTGCACGAAACAGCCGGTCTTTATCGTTACCGCCGGAGGTGTCAAATTGCGTTACGTCTCGCGTAAAAGAGGGCGTGTCTCACCGTGAAATATTCAGTTAAGTCTCTGAAGTATCCCCTCTCTCCCTCTCTCGTTCACAATTACATCACGACACGACGTACGTGAATCCCGAACCAGTCCCAAGCAGCGCGAGCTGCTCTCACCGAGGAGATGTATTTTTAAAATTATTTATTTCAGTTCATTTTTCTACCAACGTTCAATTTTAGCGTCCAATGAGTCGCGGATATAAATAACATAACGACGAGGTAACATCTTTAACGAGAGAGAGAGAGAGAAATGTCATTTTTGAAAACGATCGAATTGTAGGTACGTCAGTTCGCGTCGTAAGGCGCGGGGAAAACCTCGTTATCACATTAATATCCCGGATTCAGGACAAGCGGTGTAATTCTGGACACACATCACGCACACAGGCGCGCGGATCCTTTTACCTGTGAAAATAGACTGACATTGGTTCTCGTTCCGTGGTATTAATATCGGCGTATCGTCCCGGCACATCTCTCTTCTGCCTGCCAACCGGGTTTGGATGGCCGGCAAATTATGTTACACTCTGTATAAAAGGGCGTAACTCGCTTCCTGCATCCGCAGCGGCGGTGGTAGTAGCAGTGGTGGTGGTGGTGGCGGCGGCGGCGCGAAGTCAAAATCTTTATAGACGTTCAATGACCCCGACCCTGGCCAGACGGTCGCAGGGTAACGCTGGTAGTAGCGACGGTCGGGATATATATATATATATATATATACATATATATATATATATGTATATATATATACGAGGGATGAAGGGTGCGAGAAAGAGAGACAGAGACAGAGAGAGAGAAGAGGACGAGGTGGGAACAAGGATGGCCCTGCTGCTGGCGTGCGTATGTATGCGCTTCAGCACACCAGCTGGAGGGAGCGCAGGAGGGTAGTTGGGCGGTTGGGTGGTTTAGGTGGTTTGCCGATGGCGGTGGCCATGGAGAGGTGGTGGTGGTGGCGGCTGCTGCTGCAGAAGGGGTTGCCGATGGAGTTGCGGAGGGCGTCGGCAGCACAGGAGGGGAAGGAGGGCGTCGCCTGCCGCATCGGGTCGTCAACCTTTCTGCGGCACTGCGACGTCGTCGGGGTCGTTATTATTTTCTCCTCCTCCTCTTCCTTCTCTCTCTCTCTCATCCTCCTTCTGGCTCTAAACGCGTCTTTGCGCCCTCTAGTCGTCATCGTCGCTCCTCTTGCTTTCTTCCGGTTTACTCTTCAAGGTGTTGCCCCTTCTCTTATGCTCTTCTCTCTTTTCCACCTCCTGTTCATGTCTTTCGGTTTGTCTTAACACGCTTTCTCGGCGCTACCCTTCGATCCATCTTCGTATCCTTCTTTGTGCTCGCGCGACTTCCGAGGACGCGATTTCACCTTCGACCATCGCTCACGCGTGAACATACACCACTTCCCGTTCCTCTCCTTTTTCTCTCTCTTTATTTTCAAAGCCTATTTGTCTTCTCGTCACAGTAATCGCATAACAAGAGATGCACCATCAATGTCGACATCGTACGGCGAGTCAGACGTATGCGATTATCGCTAAAGCCGGGACGGACATTTGAGCCGTAACTCCTTATGATCCCCCTCCTTCCCGCATTCCGCAATTACGTCTTCGTCCCGTGCTCCCGTCTTCGCCGATCTCTCTAATATGACACCGCGTCGATCGCGGTGGATATTGCGTCGATATTGAATTTCCAAGCGCGCTCGCTTGTCTTTGAACGTCCACGATGTTTCCTCCCTCCCGCCCCCGGCCGGTTTTGCCCGCACGGCTTCAATCTCGTCTCTGCTTGCGTTTCCTCGCGTCGAATTTCATTCTCTCTCTCTCTTTCTCCCTCTCTCTCTTTCCTCCTCTCTTTTCCGTCCTTCTCGCTGTCGTCATCGTCGACGTCGTCGCCGCCGCCGCCGCCGCCGCGTTAAACCGCAAATGTCGACGCCTCATCCTGACGTCGCGAGGCTAGCCGCCACCCTGAAAAGCGAACTCTTCGAAATCTCCCGGGAAGAGAATAGCGAGAGAGCGAGATGTGGTGAGAGAATTCCTTCCCGCTTCTTTTGCTTCTTCCGGTCCAATCCCTTTGCCCGATCTTTCCTTGAGAAGCTGAAATCCCATGGTCGGGTATCGCGAGACGTGCTCCGACACCGGAAGCGGATTTACGCGCGACCGCGGGATGGCCATCCATCACCTCCGCGACTTCCGCGGATTACCCGCGCCCTTTTTCTTCCGTAAACGCGAACCGTATACATACGTAAACGTGTGTACAGCTGATAACAATGTGCGCTCGTTCAAACTGGATTCGAAGGCATTACGCTCGGAAATTTCACCCGCCGGCTTTTCCGCGCGAGGATCTTTTACGAGGTCGTCAAAACGACTCGTCCGAGAGTTGCCCGCCGACTCGAGGCGGGGAATCGTTCGTCGTCGAGCTTAAACGTCGTAAAAGTTTCCCCGATTCCTCTTCGCGGCTTGACCTTCGTCTATTCGGACATTGGCCTTGAACGACGCGGCCGTTGACCTCGGATAAACTCGGTCGTTGACCTCGAGCGACGCGGTCGTCGACCTCGAACGTCGCGGAGATCATCTCGACGTTGAATGAACTTGAACAATCGCGCTTGTTCTCCGTTTTCGCGAGGAATCACGGATTAATCCGAAGATGCGAGAAAATTTACGCGATTGTTATTTTCCACGTGTCCGCGCGTTCGTTCTGCGCACGCGAGGTAGAATTTTGATTAATCTCGAGAGAGAGGCAGCCGAGCAGAAATTAAGAGGGTCGGATTGAGGCGTGAATGTTTACAGCTTCCGTTGTGTTTACTGAGACGTAAAGAGAGAGAGAGAGAGACGAGCGCCACTCTTTTCGTCACATTCTCGTATATACCTTTTCCCGCCTCTTCGTTTGTCCTCGGGATACTTGCTTTAACTTGTTGTAAACAAGAACAAGGACGGGACATCGAATTACAAATCTTGACCTTAATTTCAGTAAACGGGCTAAGAAAAATTTGTAGATTGCGTTTTATGTATTTTAAACGCGAAAATTGATGCAATTTACAACAAATATCACTCGCACATCCGCGCGTTTTGACACTTTTAATAAGTAAATTCAATCGCTCGATTGCACACTTAATTAATCGAATAGCTAAGTATCCGAATCTAGGTGAGGAGCACCAACGCGATTACGGTTTAATAAGATTCAGACCGTAGTTAAAAAACCAAACTCCTTCGGATGCCCTAAAAAGGAGAACGGTGTCACGTGAAAAACCCCGGACGGAAACCGGTTCTCCGGCGAGTCCCAGATGCCGGGGTCCATTTTCTGATCCTGAAATCCTCGCGCCATCTCGCGTTGACCGAGGACGTGGCCGCGCGTCATTTTTTCAGCGGAAAGAAATTTCGGCTGAAGGGGCCAACCTCTCTAATCTATCCGCGTATCGTTGACAAGTATCGAATAGTCTCTCGCCGCTGTAATCGAGAAGTTTTTTCTATCACCTTCTAATGTTGCCTTTCTTGTAACGGGTATATCGCGCACGTGGGCGTGTGCCTATTAAAACCCAATACTTGCATCGCAATATTCCATTTCCTGCCTATTCCATTTCTCTCTATTCGTTTTATTGCACAAAACAAACGTTAACGTCACGCGGCAGTGTACACACCATATTTCTTGCCAGAGAAAAAGCAGTGAAAATTTGCGATAATAAAAAATTCATACATTACGTCATGCAATACTTTTCCTAATGAAAAATGGTTTATATCGGAAAAAGTGCCACTAGGAAAAAAAAAAACAAAAAAGATAGAATTCTTAGAAGCACATAAATCGAGACATAAATAATGAGCTTTTAAAACTACTGTAATTTATCAATATATGATTGATATGCGGCGTATATGTGGTTTTTATATAAATTACTTTATATTTGTGGTAGGGTATTATGTGAAAATATTTTCTCACGTTTGTTGAAAATTTGTCTCGAGACGTTTAATCGAAAGAAGCTAACGAGCGAGCCACAGTTTGAGCTTCAGCTCGGGTTCCAGTTGGCTTGACCAAACGGTCTGGGCGTTCGACTCGGTCAGGAAGAGAGTATACGAGTACACGACAACCTCGAGTAAACGAGACGAAACGTATCCCCTTACGCAGGTATTTTATACAACAACCGAAGAACAAAATTTAACAGCGAACGCGAAATGATCAGTGACGCACATGAACACAAGTGATAAAAAAAATATTGAATAAAACTTCGCAATTTTTTTTCTTACAAAAAAACGGAAAGCAATTAAATGAATAAAATTTGTCACAAGTGGAAAAAATCGTGGAAATCGAGAAAATCTTAAAACAAAAAAAACGAAACAGAAACTGTGCAATTTGTTGTGAGATTAAAAAATGTCTTTAAATTGTCTTTGAATATTCAAAGATCTCTCTGGGCAAGACGAGAACAAGCAGCACTTTTCTCATAGAGTTTTCAGCAGGTTACTTAAAGAACGTCTTGGCAAATCCAAGCAAAACCGCGAACGTGGTTCCTTCGTTATTACCTTGCGCGAGTTTTTATCCGTCGCGTTTGCTCGGTGTCGCGCGGTTATCACTCGCGCGCTATCTCATTTAAATTTGACCCGATGCAATATTCGCGTAAAGTCTGTGTACGCTCGCATTCGAAACGCAAGCACGACGCGATATTATTTTCCTCTTCGACGCATCAACGAGATATCCCGCCCGAGAAAGAGAGAGACGGGGAGTGCGCTCTTTCGACGTGGGAGTTCGGCGAAATTCAATCCCGTTCGGAAAAGAAAAAGAGATAACGATAGCGATTAAAAAAAAACAAAAAAAAAAAAAACAAGCAGCGACTACACAAGCTGCCGATGTAATATGTGCCGTGAGCCGTGTAAAAGTGCGTATACACTTATTGCGTATCGCCGTATCGTATCTCCATTTTTTTTTCTCTCTCTCTTTATTCCGTCCAAGAGATGTCTCTCACATTCTTCCATATATGGGAGAAAAATGCAGACACGATGCGGGAATACGCAACAAGTTTTACGCACGCACCTTAACGACGTGTTCTCGATCGCTGGTGCAAATCGATTCTAAAGAGAGTCACGCAAATTTATTCACGTGTATTTTTTTCGCGCGCGATCAAGTTGCAAAACAAATATTTATTTTTAATAACAAACGTAACTAAATGCGCCACGGTGAATTTTTGTAACGAATCGAATCGTTCCGCGCGGAGAGAGTCTCCCAGTCGTTCGGAATCTTGATAAGTCAAGAGCGCTGCCTGATTCTTCCCCCGAACGACCGACGCGAGGAATTCGCGAGATAAAATGCGACGGCGGCAGGATGTCCCCTTTTTCCCCGCGCGCCGGCACTTTGGGTGGGAAAAGGCGTGAAAAATCGGCGGACGCGGTTTCCGTGGAAACGCGACGATCCACGGTCGCTCAGGGCTCATTTGCCTAACTTCCGGCGGTGCGCCAGTTAGCCCGTCACGGACGGCTCCGTGCGTTGTATATCCTGAATAATGCATAGAGAGCGTCGGAGCGAGAAGGAGGAGAAAGGACGAGAGAGAGAGAGAAGGAGTCGAGGGAAGAAGATTAAGGGAATGAGAGAGATGGAGGGCGCGCGAGCCGACATACCTGCGTCCTTTACGAGAACGGTTCTGTGAAGGGTCCTGCGAGAGAGGACCATCCAGCGTATATAATATAATAAATAGATAGACGGGGGTCCTTCTCTTTCAGTCGGCCATTTGTACCTTCGTTTTTGCTAAGAGGAGAGAAGAGAAACGGAGTGGGAAAAAACGCGAGAAACGATGGTGTATAGACCTAGATCCTTTCGGTTCGGTTTCTCCGTTTTACCGAAATGCGACGTAACAATATTCGAACGCAACTAAAATTGTCTTTTATTAATTTTACGTCGCCATTCTTTTAACTTTTTTGTATATTCCGACAATATTTGCCAGAATAATTCTGGCAGCAGCTCGGAAGACGATCGATCGTCAAGGTCAAAAGATCGGAAGTATCCCCCTCGCGATTTCATAATCGAACGGACGTTAGTCGCGGACGATCAGAATGTCGGGAATTCTTGGAGAGGAGTTCCCGAATTCTTACAAGGCGAGGAATCGCGACGGGTACGGGAGGGAAAAGGACGAGCGTCCTCCGACAGGAGGATTTTCCAGGGTTCGAGAGCTCCCGAGACGAAGGAAGAACAGACGGGTGGACGGAGAAAAGGATCAGCGAGAGAGAGAAGGGTCGCGCGAGCTGGGACCACTGCAAAAGGGAGAAAGCGAAAAGGATGAAAGAGACGAGACGGGTAGACGGTCGGGGGAGGGGGAGATACGAGCGAGAGAAGGACGAAGGACACGAGGGTCGGGCAATTTTCCTTAAAAATATCCCGCAGACGGTGGCCCGAGAGGGCCGTGGTAGACGAGACGCGACGCTAAGGACGGCTGCTGGGAATTGCAGGCAGCCAGGCAGGGATGAGGATACGGAGGAGGGATGACGTAGGGATGTAGTACCCGGCAGCGAGAGAGAGACTAGTACGCGTAGTAGTAGTAGAGATCGTCGATACTATACGCGCCTCGCTTCGTCGAGAAGAGGTTGGGGTAGGCTCGCCCTCCGCCGCCATCCTACCTCCGTTCAACTCTACACCCACCCTTCGCCTCCTATTCTCGTCTGCCTCCGCGCCCTTCATCTCGCTCGCCCTTTCTCTCTCTCTCTCTCTCTCTCTCTCTTTCTCTCCCCCGTTCGCTCATTCTCTCCCGATCTCTCAGTCTCTCTTAACCGGCAAAACCTCGCCCCGACCGGGGTCGATCGATGCCAGACAGTACTGCTGTTCACGCGACCAAATCCCGCCGAATGCACATCTACAAGGTGGAGGGTCCCTGCGATCTCTCTTCCCTCTTCCTGCCCACGGCGATGTTCTTTAGACGCTTCCTCCGGATCTTCTCGTAGAAAAATTCTGCGTCGACATACTTTTAATCTCGCGACGGCGACCTCGCGCGATCTTCGCGCCGATAAAAATCACTCAGGATTTCGGTTTCCCTCTTTCGCAATTTCGTATTTACGTTTTATTGACGATTACGACGATGACGACGACGACAACGACGACGAGACGAGAAATTCTCGGGGCGTTGCCCTGCTCTTTTCCCGCGCGGGAAGCCCTGCACTCGTTTCTCGTTATACGCCCGTGACGTGTGCGCGTGTAATCGTGCATGAATGGAATTAAACGCCCACACACGTAACCGCGGCGGTGAGTGGCTCGTCTGCAGAATTAATGGGGAGACTCCCGACTACACTGCGTCAATGATCGGCCATCGATCGATTTCCTCCGATTTCTAGCCCGTCATTTTCAGACAACGCGTAGCGCGCAAATAAATTCCGGACAAGTTTCCGAATCCGACGTAACATTTTTAAGTAGAGAACGAAAAACCGCTCCTTGCAGAAAAAAAAAATAATCAAGTAGAGACGCGATTATTCCAACATCCACTCTCCGCTCATCTTGGTCTGTACTTCTTGAACGCCGCGTCAGGCTCGCATTATCGGAACTGCGAAAGTTTCAAGAAGCGATGAAGAGTATCATCTCACGACGGTTTAGGTCGGAACTTCGGTGGTTTTTCTTTTCTTCCGAACTGCCGCCGTCGGATCGATGGCCGCCGTCAAAAAAAATTTTTTTTTAAAAAAAAAAAAAAAAAAAAGAAAATTCACGTTTTTCGTAAATTTTCCGAACTCATTCGTACGTAAATGCAATAGAAGAAACCGAACCGCAATCTACCTCGAGCAACGGGAGAGAAACGAAACGGCAGTAACCAGTGGGATCCCTCTGATCCTGCGACAAAGGAAGAATAGCCGGAAGGTCAGGTAATAATGGCTCGGCTCGGAAGGACGAAAGCGCGCGAGAGGAATAAGCCGAAGCCGTAGAGTTGGTCATCTATTTTTTTTTCTTTATCCGAAATCTACGCCTATGCAGGAGGGACATTGCCTATTGTCCCCGCAGGTATAACGGGAAAATGAAAATTGTGGGAAACGAGGCACAGCTTCGAGCTCTATCGCGGAATTTCTTCTCGTGATAAATCGATCTTGTCGTTTCTTGAAAATAGAAGATGTAAAAATGTAGGTTTAGGAGCCCATTTCTTCTTTTCGCAATTCACGCCTATGCGGGAACGGCATTTGGCTGTTCGCAGGTAACGGGAAAATAAAAATTGTTGGACGAGCGCATTTTCGAATATTCGGGTTTTGTTGCGGAATTTTCCTCGTCGTAAACTTGTCGTTTTTTTTTTTAAATAAACAAGATACGCTAAAATGTTGATTCAACGCAGGAGCCAAGCGCGATTGAAAAATTCATTTGTTTATTGCAATCGAGCACGTTTCGATCCAAGTTCTTGTCATTTCAGGTTCTTTATTCGACAGGTGCGATAAGTTTCCTCGTACAAATCGTGTCCGATAAATAATCTTTTCGGTAAATCAACGCTAAAAGTCTTGTCCGCGCGCGCGATTTGCGGAATAAGAAAAATTCTCGAGATACGCGACGAGCGAGACGCGGTGATAACTCCGTCACTTGGAGCGGCGGTTTTACATGGGAGGCATGGCAATAAGACTTCGCGTACACCCCGTGTGTGTTAACAGGAACGCTTTGTGCGGCATAAAGAAAGTGGCGGAGGAGGAGGAGGAGGAAACTCGGTGCATCTAAATATAGAAGTGACTGTCGCGCGCGCGAGGAGCTGCACGTTAAAGCCACGCTCACACCGCCTTCTTTCGCACATGATCGGACGATTCGAGATAATTCACACATGGACTATCTCCAATCGCCACATGCTTCATTCGGTTCTTCGATTCCACGTTACTTCTTGTTTTATTATTGTGGTACTTCGGCTTTTTACAGAAGGAATATTATTTTTGCGCCAGTTTTTATTGTCGATTAATCTTCCAAGATGCAAAAATTTTGCGTTCGATGTGATGGATGTAAAAGCTCTCTCTGTCCTTCTCTCTCTCTCTCTCTCTCTCTCGCGTATCAGATACGGCGCGCAAATTGCGGCGACAAAACTTCGACAATGTTGATGAAGCGATTGTTCTCTCTTTCTCTCTCGGGGAGTATTCGACGAACTTTTTATCTGTCGTTCCGCTCGGCCGAGTATGTTTAATTTCATCGGCAATCGGGATGTTGCGCGAGAGAGTTTTCGTCGTTCGGCCATGCGTGCACGTGTCTACGCGCATATCGCAACACGTTTACGTCTTAATATCCAATTCGGAAAAGCGCGTATAATTTCAAAATATTCTGTTTTTGTAAAGATAAAATTGTCGAAAGAGCGAATATATTAGAGGAGCAAATACACATTTCAATTCAGGATTTCGGTCTGTTGTGTTCAAAAAGAAAGAAAAAAAAAACACAAATGATATAAAAGTGTGTGTGTGTGTTCGAGAGTTAATTTTCATTCGCAGATCCGCCTCGTAAATTATCCAGCCAGCTATCGAAGCGAAATTTATATGCCGTCTGCGTTAAGCCGATTCCGCGACCGGTCTCTCCCGATGACAGAACGACGGCACCTACAGCACCATAAATAAACGGTCGCAAAAATTCCGATTGTTGCGCGACGATCGCCTTGCACGCTCCATAAACACCCTCCGCAACAATGCCGTGGAAGAGAGTGCCATTGCGCGTGAGAGATATAGAGGGTGAGAGGGAAATGTTATTTATCACACGTTGTCCGCGGGGATGAACGCGCGCCCGAAGACACTTTAGAAAACTTTTCGCAAACCGGAATTTCTCCAAAAAGAAAAAATAAAGGAGGAAAATTTTCGTCGCAAAACTTTGTTAAAGCTCAATAAAAATTGTTCAATACTTTTTTTTTTTTTTTCAACTTTTCACGATGCACTGAGACCGTGCAATGTTATTGAGATATTATTGAGATCAACGCGCGCATGTGTATAATTGAGACTACGTTCGAGGAACGGGCACGACGTGTTTTTAGAATACCGATCTCTAGGCGCGCTACTTGTTCGCGTGGTCGCGGCGACTAGAATTCAGATTAATTGCCACTCGTCGAGAGACGGCAGTGTCTCTCAAAAAGGTGCTTCTATAGAGTGATCGTTGAGAAAAAGAGAGAGGAACGGGATAGAGGAACGGTCTAGTCGCGGACGAAATACGAAACCTCGCTCGGACACAATTATTTGATTCGCCTTATCTTTCCCTCCGTTTCTTCGCAGACGTTCGTTCACCTACGCGCACTCTCTTCTCGACGCAATACCGTCTCGTCGCGACGTGTTTATGAGCGACACGAGGGAGACAAAGGAGATATACGTATGTACGATGGATACTCGGCCGCTGTTGACCCGCGTTCCAATGCTCTTCTTCTCCCCTCGCTCAAGCACCTCCCCTCATTCTTCTTTGTTCCTCTGTTTTTCCTCCCTGCTGCACGTGCGCTGATGCCCGCGCGCTTTTACGGGGTACGCGCGAAAGGATACTGACCGATCGGAAACCGTTTACGACCAAACGTCTGCTCTTTCTCTCCGCATTCCGTAGGTAGGTTGAGGTGACGCAAAGATGATTCGTATGCACTTTCAGCGCACAAACTCTGAGAACTCGAGAACTCGAGGAAAGATTTTGCGTTTGTTCTTTCTTTCCGCGAATCATCATAATTACTTGCTCTCTCGTGATTGCACACAGAGAACCGCGCTCCGCAAGTTTCGAACAGATTCTCAAACAAACAGTTAGCGAAGAGATTGAACGTGTTAAATTATTCGGATCGGCAATCAAACTGTATCAATTAACGTTAAGTTCAAAGTGTGCGCAAGAAAACACTCCAAGAGTTGGATGGAGGTTCAAGTGTTTTTGCCGTTCGTTCGCGCGCGCGCGCGCACACACACAGTTCTATTGCGCTTTTTGTTTGCTTCCGCTTTTTTCACGCGAATTCAAAGGCGTGTTAGAAAAAAATTGTCGATGCGATATAAAGTGTCGCAAAAGCCGCGGGGACCGACGGGCGTTCCGATTGCAAATTCGCGGGAAATGCGCGAGTTTACGTCGTCGACGGGGAACTTTAATGGCGATAACGAGCCGTGTCTGTTTCATTGATCGAAAAAGGACACTCTCTCGCTATTAATTTGACGCCCACTCGCGCTATCTCGCTCGCCGAGAACTGTAAATTGCATATACGGGTGCGCATACCTTGAATTGAAATGCCATCGACACGCTCGCGCGTCGTACAATGAAGCGACGGTTCTCATCGCGGCATTTCGCGCCGTTTACTTTGCGCTGAAAAGGCCAACGCTCCAACAAGCTAAAAAAAAAAAAAAAAAAAAAATCAATCGCCGATTAATGCGAAAGTACAACCGCGCGTTGGAACAACAATAGAGACTTTCGCAATAGCCATGAATTATGCATGTTACGTAGCCGCGTGCGTTGCCCGGACGTTTTCTGTTTCCTGCATTTTCTCTTTTTTCCTTCCATTTTATTCTAATCTCTTTCTCTATTTTACTTCACTTTTTTTCTTTTTTTCTACCGCTCGTATCATCCGCCTATCGTTTTATTGAAAGCAAGTCTACCGCGCGGAGAGACGACTCTGCTCTCCGGAATAAAGGTTGAAACACGTAGACGAGAGCTCTCTTGAGAGAAAGAACCGGGCTCTCTCGCGCAACTAAATTCCATTTTTCGCAATCAACGTCGCGATACATTTTTTGTTCCTTAATCTGAGGTAAACTGTCTTACATCTCAAAGAGCTCTCTTCAACTTCCGCATTACTCGACTCTTTCTCCTCTCTCTTTCTCTTCTTATTTTATCTTCGTGAACTTGCTCGTCAGGATCTGCGCGCGACTCGATCACGTACTCGAGACCGTGGATGAAACTATTTGGGCTTCTCGTTAGAGGTTCGGCCGAGCTAATCCCGATACCGGAGGTGAAATGTGTACGTGTAGTTTACAGAGCCAGATACCGTGTGTCTCGGTCGCCGAAAGATGTACCATATACGTCGTTACGATCATTGATCTGTTTTATTCCTCTCTCGCACGTAGAGCACGACGGCCGTAGGCTGCGGCCTGCGATCGTTACTCTATGCGCCACCTTGCCGTGTTCTGGAGATGAAGGGAGAGGAAAGAGAGCGAGAGAGAGAAATAGAAGGAGGAAGAGACAGACAGAGAGAAAGAGGGAGGGAGGGAGGGAGAGAGAGAGAGAGAGAGAGAGAAGTGCCGGGTATCGATTCCGGCGAACTATATATCCGCGAAAGAAGCTGTAGCTCGCCTTCTCGAGCGAGAGGACTGCACTTTCCTCCTACGTTAGGACAACCCACGTCCGTGATTATTGACGCACGAGTCAGGATTCTGCATAGAGAGAGAGTCCTTGACGCGCGCATATCGCGCGCGACCAAAATAGAAAGAAACGTGTCCGTAAATATCAGGCGTTGCGGAAAATTGTCTGGATCGTAAATTGCCAGCGCGGTAAATTAATTCTCTGGAATAAATGTGAAATTGTATATAAAAGTACGTATATGTACGTGTGTGTGGGAGACACACACGTGGGAAATCTCTTTAAATTTATCTAAATGAAAAATGCGTGTAATGCACAGATTTAATCATATTTTGCGCGTTATCGTGGAACTGATGACCGTCTCTCTCTCTCTCTTTTTCTCTTTCGATCAGTAGTTTCTTGCGCTTTCGGAGTTCAGAGAATCGTCCATCGCGATCCAAATCTCGCCGTTTGTCATCGCTGATCGGCTTTGAACAGACTGACAAGTACTTTGTCGTCTTTGTGGCGAGGAGAAAAGAGAGAGAGAGAGGAGAGAAAGAGAGACAGCAGAGAAGAAGGAAAAGTATACGCGGCCTCCTCGCTGTCACGACGCTGGTGGGGACTTCGAGACGGCCCTGAACAACGCAGACTACTGGCCCAAGGACGTCACGGGCCCCAGATTCTCTCGCCTTTTCTATCCTTTCCCGTCTCGCTTCTCTTTTTCTTTTTCCTCTCTCGCATTTTTTCTCTCTGTCTGTCTTTCGAACCCTCCCCACGCTTTCCGTTCTTGCTGACGGGGGTCCTGTGGAGCTCACAGTCGTAACGCTCATTCACAGGCCCAACCTTCTCTTATCTCGCCTCGCGATTGGCCCGACCATTGGTCTAGAACTCGAAGTCCTTAATTTATACTTGCAAAAAAGAGTGACAAAACTTGACGTAAAAAATGTACGATTTGAGAAAAATTTCGTAGTTGGAATAAAAGAGTCGGGTCTGGGATCGGACCGAGTTTCAGGACACATTGTACGTTTTACACGTATCAGGAGCGACAGATAAATGGGACTGGGAAGATAGACTCACAAGTTTCAAGAACTCGCTGACTCTCATTTCCATTCCCGTCGATTTGTCTCACGAACTTTGCCGAGAACGAGAGAGAGACGAGAGAAAGAGAGAGAGAGAGAGAGAGAGAGAGAAGCATCCTACACCAGATCGTTACACTTCCTTTTCTGCTTGGGTACTCAAGTTCTATTCATCCGACGGTTTTGCCTCGTTTTTTATTTCGACGTGCTCTCTCAAAAATAAGAATGTTAACTTTGGCGCGACAAATTCTGAGAGATGGCGCCGAGTACTTTAAAGTAAAGAAACTCTTCTGCTTCGTCCTAGGCGGTTGCTCCCTCCATCGAAACGATAGGGGCCCCTCAGGTCGGTTGCTCGTTCCCCGAGGCCCAAACTTTCCCTTCCTGTCGTTTGCTTCTCTCGTTCGTTCTCTTCCCGCGTCTCTATCCCTATTTTTCTCTCTCTCTCTCTCTCTGTCTCTCTCGTCTCTCTTCGTCTTCTACTTTGCCAAGTTAACACGCCGATACGCACACGTGGGCCGACCAACGTGCACGCATATACACCGGAGCACACGGACCCGTGTCCTTCGGACCGTTGCTGCCTCGGCAGTTAGCAACAGCACGACCGGCGCACACGGCCGGAAATACCGGGTGTCCGAATGCCACCGAGGCAACGTTTCGTGTTCGAGAAACATTGGAGGATATTTGCAGGATGTAGCGGTCGAACGAACGAACAGCGCCGCGCGTTGTGCGCGGAGCGTGAAGAACGATGGAATCTTAATGGACGATCCGTTAATTCTTCTCGCTGAGAGAAACGCGGCGTCTTCTTCTTCTCATCCCGACGAGAAATGTATATATACGTCGCTTTCGCGATATTTCTCACGAATCTTTACATACACAGGAGGAGAAGGGGGAAGGTCGTGCCAGGTGCGCGATGAGTCTCGGGTTTTTTTTATATTTTTTATTTTTTTTTTAACGAGAAGATCGCTCGCGCGCCGGTGAACACATCGCGCGTCTCTTTGGTTCTGCGATAAATGTCGAGCGGAATTCTCTGGTCGTCGTCGTTGAAACCGCGCGCGCGATATTTCGCGATAAATGATAGTCGCTCGTTCAGGGCGTAATCCCGCCCGGGAGGAGATTAAGCTTCTCTTTCATTGCGCGAGAATCGACGGAAAGAGGTTTTGCTTTCTTTTGTGTCCGCAGAAAGGCCGTTACTCCGTTGAACAATTGCGACTCGCGACGCTCGGCAATACGTTCGTATATTTGATATTAACGAATCGTATCAATTGCTAGAAAATTATGAGATCCGATCGAACTAGCAAGTTCTTAATTTTTTCTTTGGACTTGACAAAATTGAGACAAAGTCTCTCTGTTGATAGTCTCTCTGTTTCGAAGAGCAATTAACCGTCGAAAGAACCGCACGGACACCCAGTATGCGCAACAACACTTTGCAGACGCGATAAGCGCTTGAGCGCAAGTTGGAAGCGCTCGATCGTTCTAATCTATTTTCGCGGGATTTCGAAAAAGTTCGTTTCTTACACCGTCGCTTTCATAATAAACGACTCACTTAAAGGCTTAAGGTCGATACGCGAGCGTAATCCCGGAAAGGGATTTATATCTAATCTGCGAAGCCGCTGAGGGGACGCCCACTGCGCGCGCGAATATACGCGTTAAAAATACGAAAAAGCTCACTTCTTATTTATGCCCCGGTCGCTCTATTTTCGACTCTCTCGGAATCTGCGGTGGTGGTCTTTCCACTTTCGGTCGCGCATGACTTTTTCACGACTGGTTCTCCCGTCCGAGTCTCTCCCCCCGTTTTACAGGATAAAACGCTTGAAAAATTGATGCGGTCTTTTACGAGAAACGTCCCGCGAGTTTCGCGATAATTCCCGATAAATTTTTCGCACCGCTGTGTGACGAATGGGGAGGATATCGCGGATATATCGTTCCGTCGGAGAAACGCGCGTCGCAGCGATGATATTGCATTAGTTTTTTTTTCCACGTAAAGATTATGTACATCGAATTTATTTGTATGTGTCTGTCTTATCTTTCCCCCCTCCCTCGCTGCGCGAGAAAGCGCGATGCATTTCCGTCGCATTAACGTCACACTTTCATTCACACACGCGGAATATAAACGTTTTAAACTCGGGCGAGCTCTCCGTCATGAATATTATCGATCGCATCTCTGATACCACGTAAAAGCGCGCATTTATAGACCTTACCTTTAAACCGAGGAGAGATGTGGAGATCGTATTGCGCCGATCAAGATTCAAATAAGTTTGTAATTACATCGGTAACGTGGAGTCGGGAGAGAAACACTAAATTACATCCCTCGCAGGTGTACTAACTGCCGATGATTTACGGGAATGGACATAAATTACGAACATTAACATTGCGTAACCGGCGCATTCGCGTAATACGCACGCATCAACTAAGCGAAAACCGTGGAAACGTGTCTGTTTCAGGAGAAGAACTCTTTTCTGAATTACAACGTGTCCTGCATCCTGACGCTGCCTCCTTACCAAAGAAAGGGCTACGGTCGGCTGCTCATTGATTTCAGTAAGTATATGTTTGCGCACACACACACACACACGGTACAAATTTCTGCTCAAAGCCTTCAGATCGGCACCCAAGGTGACAGCGATGACGACACTTTTCCGGCCGTCGAAATTGAAAGGATGTACAAACCTAAGTAGAGAGAAGAGAGAGCTCGTTTGCCCGCGGTTTCGCGGCGGCGCGATGCCGATGATGATGAAGGAAGGGCGCGTGTTTGCGGTGAACCGCTGACGATCTATACGTGCAAACGTATTCGAACGAACGGCCACTCTCTCGACGTTCTTTGGTCGTTGAACCTCCGGAAGGCCGAATAAAAAGCCTCGCGTCCTATTAGCGCTAATACGGCCTCGCGACGCGAAGAGCTGCGCTCTGCGTGCCGCTCGTCAGCGCCGCGGGGTCTTCAAAAGTCTTATCCAGTTTTTTTTTTTTTTTTTTTATAAAGTAACATGTTTTTTTAATACTTAATTTTTTACTTGTGTTTGAGATCATCGGTGATTTTACATTGTCTAAGTTTCTGCGCGAGATGCAGCATTCAAAGTGTTTCTCTCTGATGTACATGTTTAAAAAATTTATTTTTTAACTACAAGATCGCGATCGATTTTATCGCGAATCCGTAGATCGTGCGCGTTGCTCTCGTAAGGCTCTTCTTCTTCTATCGTGCCAATTTCACGAGCTCAACACGCGGCGATTCCTCATCGACGTTGTTGCCGGCATGCACGCACGCACGCACGCACACGCGCGTACACGTTGTCTCGGCGCAAAGCGTGGCGTTGATAATTAAACGCGGAGGGCTTTTTGCCGTGACGTCATTTTCATTGATGCCGAGCGGGCGTCGGCGTCGTCAGGCGGGCATCGCGGCGCTGCTACTACACCGCTAGAGTAGTAGGGGAGGTGCGTCGGGAGTTGGCTGGCTGGCGGGCTGGCTAGCTGGTTGGTTACTCGAGGGTCGACGTACTGTGTGCCGCTCGTGGTGTGTCGCTCGGTCGACGGGGGTGATTTCACAGAGCCCCCGCCGGCTTTTCCGCGCACGAGCTAGACGGCCGCCCTCCCGTCCTCTCGCATCCCCTTCCGCATCCCAGTTGCCGGTGCCATCGACTCCGTCGCCGGCTGTATTTCGACTGTGCAAGGCCGACGTTACGTGCCCGCGCACCCCGCGCGAAGTCGGATTTCGAATCATGAATCTCTCGCGAGAATGAATTGGAAAATGTTTAAATGTTTATTACATTCTGCCGCGTGTATTATTAATAAAAATATTCTCCAAATCTCGCGAATAACGTAGATATTGATTCGGTAAAGTGAGAGAGAATTATGGTAGAACATGTTTGAAAGAATTTTTACATAAGAAAGTGCGATTTTAAGAGATTTTTTTTTATTATTCTTCCCTTGTCATTAACTTATCTCCTATGTCTTTGTTATCATCGATTGTCCGATCGTTTCTTTCTCAATATTTATTGATTGACCAGCAAGCAAGACTTTGCGTCACACGTGTAGCGTTAAAACACATTTCCGCTATTCAGAATCTCGTTTCGTCGTTTAAAAATCTCGGAACTCTTCAAGAATGTATCGATACTTCCCGGCAGTAGTATCGCGGTATCGTCTCCGACAATGGGGAGGGGAAAGGGATGATAGGGGTGACGGCGTAGGTTGGAGAGCGAAGTGGTCTGCGGAAAGTGCGACGCCCGACGTCTCGCCGCATCGATCGACCCCCGCGGCCGCTCGTCCCCCGCCACATCACCGACGTCGCGCACACGCGTGCAGACACGCGTGCGGATTACGCGTACACCCGCGCTTCCTGTCTCACGCACGCGGCGCGTTCTCCTCTCCTAGGCAACCGCCCCGTACACCTTGATCCCTACGGCAGGCTCTCCTGTACCTGCCTGCCGCCTCCCACCGTTCTCCCACTTCTATTCCGTCGACTTCTCTGCCATCCCTCTCTGGCCTCCCCGCGGGCCCCCGAAGGGCTCGGAATTGTATGACCTCTCGTGACCTCGCTCTACTACCCCCCACATAGGATTGGCAGGGTCACCGACGCCCTTTCCCTACACCTAGGGACGAGAAGTGCACGACATTGAGGCGGGGGGAGGGAGGAGAGGCAGTTGGGCGAGGGGGGTTGAAGAGGGACCGAGGGGTACCGCAACGTTGCTGCGACTGGGCACGGTCGGCGGCGTGCAGCATCTCCGACAGCGCGCGCCTTCGTCAGAGCGAAGGGCGGATACACATCGCTGCAGCATCCCGGCCAGACGGACCAACTTGGTTCCTCCTCCTCTTCCCTCGCTTGACGTGCAAATTTTTTTTTCCCCGAGATCGCCCCCGTGATATCTCGAAGATGAATCGTCCTTGTCCGCGAAAAATCGCAATTGAGTGCGGTTTCGCTGAATTGCAGCCTCCAACCTGTCTGCGATACGCGTTCTGAGTGTAATTGGAGCGCACATGTTTTCTCACCCTCTCTCTTTCTCTCTCTGTTCGTGCTTAAAAAATTAACAAGTCCGTTGTGAACGTAAATTTAATAATGAAAGCGACGTTTAAGAGGAAAGAAAATTAAGTTACGAGAAGAACACAGACAGAAGTTTTGTTTTGTTTTTTGTAGCTTAACGTTGCCGAGCAAAGAATGTTTTACATTGTAACATTCTTCTGAAAGAGAGTCGTAGTTCGAAGATTGAAATATCGAGAGTTAAGTTGTCGAGATACTTAGTTCCGGGCGTTACAGCGTAACCGATGTTTTCGTTGAAAAATGCGCTCTCTCGCATGGAAATAACCCTTAGGAGTAATCGTCCTTGTAAGCACTCTGATCCTTTTTTTTCCTTTCGCACCGATACTCGACGAAACAGTGCGGAAGACGAATATTCCAGACGAGTCGTAAATCCTCGTCAGCGATTCCGACAGCGCAACGAACTACTCTCAACACAGTACCCAATTTTGCCATTCGCACTCTTTCGCGAATCGCACCCTCGCTCGTCCCCCTCATCGAGCCGACCCTGCCTAAGAGAGACCGGGACGTTTCTCCCTTCTCCTCCTCTCCTTCTCCCTGTCACGCCGATCCATCTTCCTTTCTCCCACCTCGGCGCGGCGGTCACCGTTTTCCTCTTTCTCGAATTTCCACCCTCGAATTTCCTCCCCTCCATTCTCTTCCCTCCCTCTCCTTTCTATCCCTCCCTCGTTCTCTTGCCGACACACCGATCCCGAAAGTCTGCAAACTGAACGGACGCGTAATGAATGCGTTCAACCCTCCCAAAGTAATCAGCGGCGGGAAGACGAGGGGGTGGTGAGTCCGTAGAGCACCGAGAGAGGCGGGAGGGAGAGACAGTATCTGTCGAGAAAGAGTGAGAGAAAGAGAGAGAGAAAAGAGAGAGATAAAGAGGGCGGAAGAGGGATAGAAGTGTTCTCTCTACCCGACGGGAGATACACAGTCCGCGAAGGTGGAGGAGCGGCGTGGAACAGGAGAGAGACGGCGGTGGTCGTTGAACCCTTTGCCGGCCGGGAACACTCTGGACCGGGAACGGGGGAGATCGCAGGATCGGTGTCCTGGTCCGGGTCCACGCGCTACATTTCTTTCTCCTTTTCTCACTCGCCGTCTTCGTCCGTGAAACAAAAAAAAACTTTTTTTCTTTTTGCTCCCGCGAAAAACGTGCTCGGACCGAGCGCGAGAAATCGATCGATCTGTCCGCGCTGATTTCGGCGAGATAACGCGATTATACGGCAATAGAAGCGCGCGAGATGACGAACAGCTGTGATCAAATTAGAACATTTGAAAATTCACCGAAAAGAGATGAATTTTCTCGGGCGGTATTTCGCTCGCGTTTTTCACGACGGGCGACACTACCCGCAAAGGTGCGCGGAGCAAATTTTTCTAAATATCACATCGGGTGACTCCGAGAGTAATATCTCGAAATTTGAATTTACGATGACTCTTAGACGCGCGGCGAGTCAGCTCTCGCGAGCTCCGGACGCGGGCGCTGCAGGTAATCTCTTAACACTTAATTAGCTCGTATACTTTGATCCATTAGCCGCGCGAAAACGGCATTCAGAACTTGAAATAAGCGTCTTCTTGGCGAGCGAGATTTATTCGGCGGAAGACGGCCAGAGAGAGAAGATCACTTTGCTAATGAAGAAGCTTTTGAACTTGCGGGAGGGGGAGAGAGAACTTTCTCTCTCCTCTCGAGGTAATTTCAGGAATGCGACGCTAACGAAGATACTAATCGCGAGCGACACGCTGACACATCCGCGAGAATCCATCGGTCGTGTCCACGTATGCGCGCATACATACGTGTACCCTTACCGTATGCGAACGCGGCGGGTTATACATAATGCAAGCTGCAGTTACTCTCGGTGCTCTCTCTCTCTTTCTCTCTCGCGATGCTGTCCCGCAAAATCCATGCAAACTCGAACGAACGAGCTACGCGCGAGCCATTAAATCCCCGTCCTGGCGCGCGTCGTCCCCTCTCGAGATTGACTTTTACATATTCCAGCCTTGAATCCCGCGGATTAATCTTGTCTCTTCTTCTGCTGTAGCTCGCGCGCTTTTCGACTTGTGTCTCCGTCGAGAATTTTCGTCGCGCGCGCGTTGTGTGTTTACATTTTATGTTATCGAGCGAAAGATACGAAAACGTCACGCAATACATTCCGTTTCTGGTTTATCACAAATTCTTTTGTAATTCCAGATAATTCCAGATAATTCTAGATAATTCTAATAATCTCTAGAGAAATAGCAATTCTAGATAATTTTCAATTTTCTGTCTTTCTCTCTCTGTCTCTAGAATTTTCAGAGGAAATTACATTTCAATTAGCTTCGGCTGCTGATACAAAGCAACACACATTCCAACGGTGTTCCTTTGTTTCTGCGCTATCTCGAGATTCCGCTTGCGTTACACGCTGGTGATAAAAGCGCGCGCGCGAGCGAGCGAGCGAGCGAGCAACGAGCGTCGACGTTCGAATACTCGCGTTATCGATCCCTCGCGTTATCACTCCCGGGGTCTCGTCGGATAGATCTGGATTTGGCATTTAAGTTCCTCCCTCTCTCCGCCCCTTCCACCGAAAACGGGTTTTTAACCGGTTCGCCGGATAATTTGTATTGACGTGAACGGATGCGCGGCCACGGACGATTTCGCCGATTCATCGGCGTATCGCGACACGAAGCGCCTCGGGGTGCCCGCTCTTCCCTTTCCTCCCTTCTCCCCCATCTGTCTGTACATTTTTCTTTGATGCCTCTCGTCGCAGAATACTTGGTACAAACGAGGCGGAACGGACGTTCAACCGGGAGCAGACAGCGGACGCCCCGCGTCCCGTTCGCGCAGGTCCCGCCGCTCGCGCTTGTCCGATCGAATCTAAATGCTTATAATAGGATTTCGTTATCTAATTACGACGTAAAAACTTTGTCAGCCGGAGAAGTCGTCGATCGCAGCTGTCGCTTGTTCAATATTTTTTCACACACACCACGCGAGTCATAAATAAAAATATAAGTAACCATCAAAAGCAAATCTTTTACTTGCTCTGTTATTTTCGTTTGTTTTTATTTTTTCGGCAGAAATCGCCGCAATTCGCGGCGCAATTTCTGTCACAATTAGTATTTCATCCGTCGAAATATCGCGCGTAGAATAAAAAATGCATGTACGCATTCTCGGCTAATGAATCAAAACCCGGTTACATCAATTTCAGGTTATCTATTGACGAGAGTCGAGAAGAAGATCGGCTCGCCGGAGAAACCGCTGTCGGATCTCGGTCTGATCTCATACCGCAGCTACTGGAAGGACGTTCTGCTGCAGTACCTCTGCAATTTCGGCGGCAAGGAGATCTCCGTGAAAGGTAGGTCACGCGAGCTGCTCTTCCGTTCGACCGTGTTTGTCAGTTCTCTCCTCCTGACTTTTGACATTCCGAGAACGGGCGCTTTAAATATTCATCATCGCGCGTTGGCGCGCTGATGAAAGTGCGCTAATGCGACTCGCGGATTTTCTCTTTTCCTCAATCGATTCGACGCGTACTTCTGACAACTCTTTTTTTCCGGGAACAATTTACATTCGTTGCATATTCGCGAAAAAATCTCTCGAATGTCATAAAAACTGATTTTAAATCGACGAGAAAGAAAAAAAAAGAGAGAAACTTTTTCCCCGAGATATTATTTTTAATTTATATCGCGTCGAAATTTAACGATAATCCACGTTGACGGATATATTATATGGATTTTGGCATTTGCGCCTCGCGAGACGGGAGTAATCGTCGGCAAAGCGAATTTACACTGCATTGTTATTGATCCGATGGTCAAGTTTTCCCCGAACGTAACTGGTTTTAGCGGTTGAATAATTGTATCCGCGAAGCAGGATAAACCAGCCGTCCCCGCCGCTTAAAACCGCAGCAGATTATATATGATTCATCATTTCCGCGTTTTCGCGACTGAACCGCCCGAACCTTCGTTAAGTTTATTATCATTTGTATATCAGAGAGAATATCGCGCGTTAAATGAAGCTCGCTATTATAAACGAATCAACGTGAAACAATCGTTTCTAATTTTGAATTTTCGAGCCGCGCGTCTGAAGTTACGCGCCGATAAAAAATTAATTAAACAAAGAAAATTAATTCCATAGACATTTTCAAGATTAATACAAGCGGATGTTCCGTTCGTCTCCGTGTTCGTTTTCCATTGATTTCGTTACTGCCCGATATTCGATACGAACGAAGGCCAAGTTTTTTTCATTGCGCGAAGAGTCGGCGTTACGTTGCCTGTCTTCGGGATTTTTGTCGACGACACTTCTTGATATTCCAGCGTGAACGAACCCTCATCAAGATAAGCTCGGTAATTCCTCTTTCAGATATCAGCAAGGAAATGGCCATCGACTCGTACGATATTGTTAGCACTTTACAGGCGCTGGGTATGATGAAGTACTGGAAGGGCAAGCATATCATCCTGAAGAAACAGGTAGGCGCTCTTTTGTTATTCTAATCTGCCACGCATACGTGCGCACGAGAGAGTAAGGGGGGATTTCCTTTTCCCTTATACGTTTCTTTTTCCCTCTTTCCGCGAGAGATAGCGTTCAGTGTTCCGTTCGCGCGTGTGTTGTCGTTGCTTGCCTGTCAGATTTATCGCGACCGGTTTTGAAAATTCATGGAACTCGCCGATCGCCGAGCAATATAAAATACGAGCGCGTTGTGAAGATAGGGCAAAAAAAAAAAAAAAAAGATACAGATATCGAAAAAGCGATAATGAGACGGATAACACAATGGAAACTCGTCGATTTGATAAATATTTATTGCGCCGCGAGGGGAGTTCTCTATTCAGTAACGCAGGAAATATTAGACGTATCTCATTAACGCGATTATGACGCCAGAGCGATTCAATTTCGCGGTCGTTCGTCACTCGGCGGCGGTCGACAACGACGCTCTAAACCAAATGCGCCCACGGCTACAACGAGCGCGGGGGCTAATTATCGTTTTGATTAATTCGACCGTTCCCCTCGATTATACTCACATTTCTCGTCATTGTACACATCCCCTTGTCTCGGGGTGAAGAGGAGGCGTTTCTCGCCGCAGCCGCGTCGTCGCCCGGGGCCGTGTAAAAGGACCGTTGAAATAATTTCAGGACGTGATCGACGACTACAAGGAGAGGGTGAAGAGACGAGGTCCCGTCAAAGAGATCGATCCGGAGTGTCTGAAATGGAACCCCTTCCAGCCGCCCAAGACGCCCTCCGCCTCGAACTAAGGCCTGTGAGCCAGGAGCCTTGGAACTACGCCACCTTCTCTCGCCCAATCTCCTCTTCCTCTAAACCCACCCTTTTCGCGACGCGACTCGAGACGACGGTCGATCCTCGCGTTCGTCGTCGTCGTCGTCGTCGTCGTCGTCGTCGTTGTCTCCGTCTTCATCTTGTCATCATCGCATTCATCCATGTCCCTTGGTCTTCCCGCAGCGCGAGGGAAGCCATAAGCCTCAGCGCCACAGACAGATTTCACACCCGTAACGTTTCACGGCAAAAGCCGTGAAAATCTTTCCAGGAACTCCCTCGTTTCTGTGGTATGCGAGAAAGAGAGAGAGAGAGAGAGAAAGACGGTGAGTATCGCGGCACTTCTATTGGCGATATCGTTAAGGCTCGCCGCAGGGAGGACTTGTCTCCGAAGAGCGGTTGTCGCGACACGAGATGCTCAGTTTCGAAGACTCTGGAAGCTTGTACAAAAGGAAGCAAGAGGTCGACAAGGTTCGATAATTCCGACCTCGGACGCGTCTTGAAACGGAAAAAAAAGAAAAAAACAACACTCGTTGACGAAGGTAGACAAACGCGCAGGCGAGCGACGCATTTTCGTCGCCCGTCTTCGTCGACGTTTATTTTTCCACGTTTCTTTTCCGTCCTCAGACGGAATTACGTTTGTACAGCAATTTTTACATTTTAGTATATTTTTTTTTTTTTTTTGCGCGCGTAGTAATTCAATGTAAATTACTTTTTTATATACATCCGGATCATGCAATTCGCCCCATCGAATATATGTAAATGTATGAATGCCTATGTGAATTATGTAAATATAATCTCGATTGATTTCGTAGTTTCAAAACTCATGAATCATCTATCTGTAATCAAATGCCAAACAAGCTTAGAGCTGTTGATAAATTATTTATATAATATGTTTATTATTAGGTTTTTACAACATTTTTATTTCTCTCTCTATGTATCCCTGTGTAGAAAGACATGCGTGTTTTGTACATTTGAAATCAGAGTTTATCTCGCATATTTTATTTAAAAATCGTTAATATAGTAAGAGCAAAATACACGGTATCAAAATGTTGATGTTTTATTTTTTCTATGTTTAAATTATTCGGTGTGTGTAAAGAGAACAAATTTCGATGATTTATTCGTTGTTTCCTCGCTCTTCGTCCCAGAGAGAGAGAGAGAGAGAGAGACCGGGAGCGGGGAATTCTTTGTTATCGGTGAGAAAAAATTTACATTAAGTGCGGTAAAACATTTTTCTCGATAAAACACGTCACACACGTTACTTCGCGTTACAATCTTGTAACAGGGCTATTCCATGCGATAGGACAGTTGAACGAAAAAAATGTCAAAACTAAGTCAAAACTTGTCTGTGATGCAAACGCAATTTTTCTCATGGAATGGCCTAACAATCCGTGAAGACTTAGGATTTAGAATTTAGTATTTTAGACTGTGTATGTACAAAACTTACGAAATATATATTATTTCCGAATTTGTCTTGCGTGTCACACTCTCTTGAATAATATCGTGTAGCGCGCGCGCGCGCACGCCCGCATTCCCGAGAGATTTTACATGTAAGAGATTACCATCGAGCCGATATCTCTTGCGATAAGTGGGCTCTTCTCCACACGCTGCGTCGATGCTGCGCCGTGGCTCGTCGGTGCATCGACCTTGGATATACCTCTCGTTGGTGCAACCTCGTTGGTGCAGTAAGTTGCATAACAGCCGGGGCCGCGGTTAACACGCCGCTGGTGCATCGATCAGATTGCGTCGAATGCGCTTACGGCACGAGGCCGGGTGCACCACGTTGGACCACGCGCTGAAAATTCCCTCCTCCCTTCTTTCCCGCTCGTGTTCTTGAATTTTGCAACAACGCGGATAAAAAAAAGAGGACATCGTCGACAGAAATGTTCAGCCAAAAACAAAAAAAAAAAAAAACCAAAATGTACGCGCGCCAGTGTACGTAATTTTGTATCTTCTCTATTCTGAAATTTTGCGAAATTGCGATCTCAACTTGTAGTTGCGCACATGAATTTTTTTTAGCGAACAATCTTCGTGTATTCGAGAATGACTTCTCTCGCGAGTCGTGTAATGTCAAAATTGTATCCAGTTCGAGGCAGCTCCGTGAGTCACTCGCCGTTAAATCGTTTTTTTTTCCCCTCATAATTGGCTTGGAAAGAAGAGAAAGAGAGAAAGAGGGAGAACGGACGAGATCTTTACCGTTTAATATCCGTAATAAAATACCAGCGATACAGGATAATTTCGCCGTTAAAATGCGCCCGATACTGCACCGCGGCCGCAAGACATAGGCACGAGAGATACGTTATTGATCGGTCTACCAAGGTGCATGCTTGGCTGCAGAATAAAGAGAGAGAGAGAGAAAGAGGCGAAGAGAGAGAGAGAAAGAAAAAAGGGAGAGAGAGAGAGAGAGAGAGATTTGCCAACGATGCAGAAGCCGACCGGCCTCGATCGCGCCGTCGAAGCAATGTGAAAATAACTCGAAACAGCTATCGAGTCAAGGTTATGCGCGAGGTTCAATTTAAATAAGTGTATTCTTTGCCCTCCGGACACACATCGCGATTCCAGCTGCCGACGGCGGCCGAAAGAACGGTCAGTGCGCGGCAGATGGAAAAAAAAATTTCTACAACACGCGATTATTTGCAATCGTCCAAAAATCATTGATGATATAAAAAAAATACATTTTATTCTCAAAATATATTATTTTGGGGAATGTATTCGGTTCAAGTTGTCGCTTGGAGAATTCAGTGACGAGTGAATTTCGTTCATTCGTCGTTGCAAGCACCCGATAGAAAAGCTATGTTTGTGCGGACTCTGCGAGCATATGGACAAGGTATATGTTTTTGAGTCGCGAATTTTAATTAATTTAGAGCGTGTGCGAACTCTTGCAACTTGCTGGTTTCGTGTACATACATGATGCACTTTAACCGAACCATGTCGAGAGAACTTTCCAGTCCATATACTGATTTCGAGCTTTGTCGCCGTGAGCGATGCCGAGAGAGAGAGGCTCGACTTTGCGAACTTGCTCAACTTATGCACGCTCTATGTCAAACTATCGAGAGCGCTCATATCTGAACTTTCGAGCGTGTATTCTCTCCTCGTAAATTGTATCGCGCTGGACACGAGCATCGCTTTACGGGAATTGAAACCTGCGCGACGTCGTCGTCGTCAAACAGCGACTTTCAACCAATTGTGTCGTCGTTTCCATTACGGTTAATTATTAGAGATCGCGCGTCTCTCTTTCCCTCTCTGTGCCATTCCTATAATTTTAATTAAAACTACTTCAAATGAAGAATCACTGACGTATATCATGTCATGTCATATTTATGAGAGAGAGAGAGAAAGAGAATTTTCTTTTCTATCAGCGCCGTCCTCGTTGAAAGTCGCCGAAAAAAGCTGGTTTCAATCTATCTGTTTGCTCGTATTTCTCAATTTTCTCGACCCTCTGCCCGTCGCAATCCGTTGTTGTACTCGATATATTTTTTTACTCAATGGTTACACGCGTGTCATCGAATGCCGCGATTGTTTATCTCACGCGGCGTCGCGGGCATATTACGTGACAGATAATCGAGACAGGGGTCGGGGGTTAAAACACATTCGAAAAATATAATATATAGCACGTATATACGCACACGGTTATAGTAATTATGTACACAAAGTATATGTGAATGTAAACAATACCTGTATACACACTTTTTTGTAATCGTTGTTGTATCATCCGTCGCGTACTGCGCGATTTCGTCGCGACGTGTGTAATAAATATTATAAAGATGAATCCGTCACGAACCCGTACAGCTTCCCTTCTCCCAGTTTTCAATGTGCTCCGTCACCCGATTATGGAAATCGTAAAACAACTTGTGTGTATACAAGCGCGCTACTTGCTCTCTCGATGTGACTTTCATATTTGTCGTTATATTTACATTCATACTTTAAGCATACGTTATTTATCTTTCCATCTGTTTTATTTTGTAATAAAATATCGATGTGATTCAATACAACTCGTATGAGACACGGAAAGATGTTCTTTTCAAAAATAAACCGACCGAGATCGGTGAGAGAGAAAGAGAGAGAGAGAGCACGTATATTTAGAAGTCTCGCGACGAGATCGAAACTTGGACTTTGTGATTCGTAAGTAACTTCGGCACAATAGCGGGTTACTTGGAAACGCGACGATTGGTATCGCGAGAACGCGCATGACGTCGCGGTCACGCCGTTTTCGCGGAATGCTGGATACATGCTGATACGGTCTTCGGCGTATTGCAAAAGTTTACCTCGAGGAGGAGGTCTCTTTGCAAGCGAGAGATACGTCAGTCATGATAATAGCCTGCAAAAGCGAAAGTCATGCAGGAAAAAGAAATCACGTTCAAAAAGTGCTTCGACAGCGGGGCTTAATTCATTTTCCTGTACGGCTCTTTGAAAACCGAACGATCATTTATTCAAGAAAACAGTTTTTAATATGCGTATTGTCACAAATTAAATTGTTTATATACGTTAAATATAATTTTAACTGAGCGAGAAAAAAATAATCGTACGATACGAAAAAACCGAATTGTCGAATTTGATAAATAATTCAAACTTGTCACAGCACGGCTCTATTCGAGATTTGGAAACAACTGTTAGAGTTTTATCTCTCGAAGAGTTTGAAGGGGAAAAAATACACACAAAACATCCAGTTTACATTTGACATCAATTTTATTCTCATTACACACACACACACACACACAAGACAGGCATACGTAAGAGTAAGTAGCTAACTAGAATCTTAACCAGCGTTTAGTTCGGGACGTTCGCGAAGAGAATTCGCCAGGTAATAGTTTATTTTCTCCTCACGACGGCGTGCAATTACGTCGCGGGGCGTGGCCAAATAGACTGGAATTACGAGTGTCAGGAAATTAAGCTCCGGTAATTACGCGAATCCGATATTAATTTCCGAGATTCTTTTTCCGTTCGAGCGGGTAAGTAACAGCAATTTGTGCCCAACTGCATTATAAACGCGGTGTAACAAACACCATAGTCGTCTTGCACTTTTCTCTCCGCTCTCTGTCGTAAGACACAACCGGGGGCGATTAAAGTTAATCACCTCTCGTGTGATAAACGCTCACAAGCGGAAATTTATGTTAGATAGCAAGAGAGAGAGAGAGAATGCGCGCTTTGGCGGGCAATAACCGCGATGGATAATGAGCGTCCGATATATATATATAAAGCGCGCGCGTAACGCAATGCCGAGGAAGAAGCGCCTCCGTCGGGTGTGAGCTTCCCGATGTTATCTGGCGATCGGATAAACGAAGCGGCAGACACAGCTGACGAATGCAGATCGGTATTACAAATTGACGTCATCGTCGTTTGTATTAGCCGACGAGCCGGGTTGATTAATGGATTTCATTTACGTGTTTGTTGTACGATTCGGCACACACGCGTGTGTTTTACCCGTTGAAAACGCGCGGACGAAACTCACGTTTCTGTATACGCACACACAAACATACACACACACGACGATCAATTCAATAAACCCGATGAATATTCCATGAGCAGTTTCGTTCGATATTCCGCACTTTCGATTTGTGATCGACCAGGGACTTGACGTTAATGAATTTTTCAATAAGAAAAAAAAAGATCTTTAATTGAGAAATAATTATATAATTTTTATACGTGCAAGAAGAGCGCGAGAAGATCAGAGTGATACGATATTTAAAATAGCATTTTTCATCGACTGATCGACTCGCGTGTATATCTCTCGTCGTCGCCGTTGTCGTTATTAATTAGCTCGAAATAAAACGAAGCCGTCCAATCGCGCGTCACCATCGTTCTTTATCGCTCTCGGATTCCGTCGGGACGCGATGTGCACGAGGCTGAATAATTGCGTTATACGACCTCCTTCTTCTTCTTCTTCTTCTTCCCTCGTCTTCCTCTCTCCTTCTCTTTTTCCGTCTCTTTGCTCTATTCCATCATTTTGTCTTTCTCTCTTTCTCTCACTCGCGCGCTATGCACGACCACGCGACCCTATGTAACGTCATTATCCCATTAGTCGACGACGAGATACGCGACTACACACGGCTCTTCTTCCCCTCGTACGACGAGCAAAGCGCAAATACGCGGCGGCTAACGTTCCGCAGCGGCGAAGCCGCGCCGGCTAATTTTATTTACCGATTAAACGTCGCGCCGGTATTAGTATACAAGCCGTTACCACGGAAGCACGGATGACGAATGCGCATTAAAAGTCATGACACACTGAGTTCGCCACGGTGTACTGAAACTCGTCAAGGAACTTATTTCAAACAAACTCTGGTGTGCGTCGGATACACGTTTGATATATGTAGCTAACATCTCAACACCGTTGTCGGGCCAGAAATTTTATCGTATACCTATTAGCCAGCGTCAAATATTTTTGTTATATTTTTTAAGTTGCTCGTGTTAGTAATTAATAAAGTGTCACGTTGAAATGCGAGAATTCTGGTTCTCAATGTGTTAAACCTTAAATTTCGGTTTTGAATTTTAAGTTCTTGTTCCTATGTCTTCATTTTTTTTCGAGTCTTATACGAAATGTTTTTTATAATATAATTATATCGCACGCGTATAATATAGAAATAACTATATAACTACACACTTATATATACAATATTGTTATTAATGTTTTTATATTTTCTACGTGGAATAAAATTGCACACACTCAGCAATTTATTCGCGCAAAAGAGCGAGGACAAGTCAATACATGGTATTTGTTTACATTGAACGTGTGTGCCTGACACGGAATCGCCTTATCCTCGAAGAAGGTCGCCTGTTTTACTTTTTTGTTTTTTTCCCGCGGCGACGATCTCGCGCGAGGGAGAACAACAAGGCAGCAAGGCACAGTCATATGAATTGCGCTCCAACAGGTGCCGGGTATCGACACCACCAGAGCACCTGATGAAGTACAATTAACATGCAGCCTCCACATTCTTCTTTTCCTCACCGCGTGCGTGTTCTTCATCTCCCTCTCTTCGTCTGGACCTCTTCTCCTCTTCCGTCTTCTCTCCCCCTCGGGCTGTTTTTTTTCCTCGTCGAAAAGGCGCGGCTCGTTTCTCCGCAGCGCGCGCTACTTCAGGTACCTGACTGACTACTGAATTGGCACAGCCTAAAGTACCCGAGTAACGCGTGTCGCGAACGATACGTGTGATGCAAGAAAGAAGAGACGAGCGAGGACGGTTGGCAGTTGGATCCCCATCGGTCTTCGACGATCCCGTTGCGTGCCCGCGATTAAGATTCAATTTTATCCGTTCGAACGAACATTTAACGCGAGCATTCCTGATGGAAGTGTATTTCAACACACAAAGCGTATATATGTTTCAGAAGACTCATACGTACCGTGTCGGACATCATCTTGCATTAGAAAACGCTCGCATTAATTTCGATTCGAACGGATGTTGCAAACCGATATCCTTTGGGCCGCAAAGGGGTCACACACAGAGCGGTGATTCAGAGCCCGCACCTTTGATCCTGGAAGAGAGAATCGCTCGAACGACAACAATACAAAGTGTTAAGAGATCGGCCGGTCGTTACTCACCGTCTTATCGCGAGATTTTGATCGCATCACATTTGAAAATTAATGTGTGGGAATCGTGCGATTATCTGAGAAATAAATTTTACCACGGTAATGCGTGATACCATCCTCTTGCAGACAATCTGCCGCGGAATTCTTTCATCCAGGGAATTTAATAATAAAACACACGCGATGTGTGCGAACACTGTAATTCGTACATTCGCATGCTCGCTCGAGTTAGTTGAATCGAGTAATCGATACAACAGTTGCGTCTCTCGTCGCATCTGCTCGGTGCGTTCTCTCGATACGTATCGAGCCCGTTACAGCTTCTCGAGACGTTGCTTTCACAATCGCGCTAACCCGATAAATTCCGTTACGAACGGCCTATTTATATGCGCAACCTTGACAATCATGAACGAAAGAATCGCCGTGCGATCGTCCGTCTGAGTTTGCGAGTTTTTTTTTTTTTTTGCACACAGTTCGCGAATGAATTTTGATGTTTGCGTATAGAATTTTAATTTCTGTTCCGTCTCCCAAAAAAAAACTTTCACAAATTATTTAAATGATTTAAATACTTGTATAGATTTTAATTAGTGTTTTAATTTACACACACGTTTTACGAGGAGTTTGTTTGACTTTAATTATCTCGAAATCTTGAGGCGTAACGCCCAAAAACTAGAAGTTAACTCGTTCTGCAAATTTTGATTAATTGGAATTATGATAATCATCGTTGATAGACTGGCCGGATAAAGAATTCTCGTGAAACACGTTTGAGAAAAAGTCCGGCGGACAATAGGATCTTGATAAGTGTTTACAAGATTTTATAAAACGCGCGGTTATATGACGTTTGCGTTATCGCCAAGGATTCGGAACAAGCGTTCGATTTTAACAAGCTATTTGCGCACTTGTACGGAACGAATAGAATACACCGGATGCATAATTCATAGAGGAAAGTCGTGAGGATTCTACTTATACAGCTGTGTTGGTTCTTCCTTCTACAAAGAGAGAGAGAGAGAAGCAAAATGTAGGGGAAAGAAAATTCGCGCGCGCGATCCACGACGCGTGATCGACGGATAAATTTCTCGCGACGCCCCGTGTCGATTCGTCGTCTTCTCCGCGCGACGACGGGAGCGAAGAGAGGATTGCCCATTGGAAAGTACCGCAATATCGACAATGGATCCGGTCGGAGGGATTCCCCGCTCACCTTTTGCTCATTTATCAAGAGAGACGCGATGCGCAACGCAGGTAACGATTTTCAGCGATTTACCCGCGAGAGATGGATATCCGCGCGATCGCCGTTCCTCCCGCGCCGCGCGGCAGTCATCGTCCCCCTCGCGTTGTCTCTTCGGAAGAGATTTCCTGGATGCCTCGTTAACGGTTCCGCGACGGAATTTCTAACGACGAAGAATTCTCTCTCAGAGAGAATCCGAGATAATGCGGGAAGTAGTAAACGCGGAGTTATGCGGAATTTCCTGATCTCTCCGAGAGGAGCTCGCGGGAAGAGAAAAAAAAAACGATAATCCGCGACAATACCAGGCGCAATCGGTTTTCGCGCGCTCCTTTAACAGACGTCGAATCAAAGGTAATTTGTAAAATTGTAAATCTATTTTATACGCGAGATTGTGCCGTTATGTGAGGTCGCGCGTAACTCCCCGCGGCAATGTGCGAAGTCCGTTCGTTTTTCCTCGCGCGCGCGATATAAATCACACTTCGCGCGGTTGTGATTTATGGCGCGACGCTCGTCGTTTTCAGAACCGATTATTATCGGACTCTAAATCGGTCTGGCTTTGCCGTTTACAGAAAGCGCGCGTGACGGGAAAAGAGAGAAGGTATCGATGCGAGCTCTTTTTTCATCGTATGGCGAAGGATCCGCCGCTTCCTTCTCTTCCCTTCCTTCTCCAGTCACTTTTCCCTCTCTCCTTGCTTCTGTCGATAAATCACACTTACGTAGCGTTACAATTCACTCGGCGAGGAACCGTTATCGAACGATTATCGAGTCGGCCGGAATCGCTTTGCGCGGTGCCGACCGATTACGGGGCAACCTTGAAAATGGCGACGAAAAAAACAAAAAAAAAACCTGACGTCGGAACGACCCACTTTCCCCGGAACATCGCCGATAAATCGGTCTCTCACGGCGTTACGACGCGACGAATAAACCGAGAGGCGTTTCCGCGCCGAAGTGACGATCCTCTCGAGTTTTACGCGCTTGTGCGAACCACAGCGCCGTTAAATAAAACACATACTTCCACATCGGATTGATTCCGACTGTGCGGCTGCTAAATTCTCGGCGCTCTTAAAACCTCGCTCCAGTTTAGAAAAAAAAGCACGTGTAAAATATATATATATGTAAAATGTGCTTTTTACATGTAAACACACACCGTGTGAGCTGTATGTAGAAAATTTACTCTTGTCACGCAATTACGTAAATGAGGTTACACTCGGCGCGATAACGGAGCGCACGACACTGTGTGTGCCACCGTGTGTGCATTAAAACACGCTTATCGATTGACGAATTGGACAAGCGAGTGATGCAAGAAGTATTTGATAATTAACAATTAACGCAGCTTGTGAAGGAAAATATCTCGATACAAAAATATTAAACAAATTAAGAGTTTTCTTTGCTTCGCAGTTTTTTAACGTCGACTTTGACGAGACCTCATGTATAAAAATTTCACATGTACGACGAAGAGTGTCAAGCTAGAAAAATATTTACAGGTTTAGGCAGTAAGCAAATTACGACGTGGCGCTCTCGTTATAAATTTAGACGACGATATATCGATCGTTTCTAAAAACTAGTCTGCGATTAGCCGTCTCTTTGTTTGCGAAAAGTAAATCAGAGATACAATAATTCAAAGTCAAAATAATTTATCAGAATGTCGCAATAATCAGAGACCTCTAATTACTTGTAAGTGACGCTTCGCGGTGACGGTTCTCATTTGTCACGTGCGTTATCATCGCGCATTATCTGTTCAAGGTGCAAATTATTCGCGCCAACCGCGCGCGATTCGAGAAAATTACACACGTCACATGTATCGCGTCAGCTCGGTGTAAGTCATTATTGGCCAAAAAAAAAAAAAAAGACAAAATTCGTGAATTTGCGTCAGTCGCCAGCAGAATGAGTTCAAAAGAACGTGCGTCATCTCTTTAGGCTACATTGTAACGGGTTTAACGTCACAAAACCATCTTATTTGGCAGATAAGACGGACAACACTTGGATTTTCTCTCCGGAAAAAAAATGTCTTGCGATCTGACAGAAATTTAATAAATTAAAAATATTTGTTTTACAATCTCTCCTCTTTGTGTATTTTTTAAGATTTAAAAAAGCGACAAAGTTTGTCCATATCAAACATTAGCCAAGTATTCGTCGCTGTCACGTGGCGATAATAAAATTCATCCTTCAAAAAATCAGGCGTTTAAACGCGCAACAAATTTTTTTTCCCGTAATATGTGGGTCAATGTTGCGCGATATCTGTGTGATATACTTGACATTATAGCGTGTTAAAAGCGGTTACCGCCTAATACGGGTGCGCATTCGCTAACGATAACAAAAAAAAAAAAAAAAAAAAAAAAGAAAGAAAAAAAAAGAATCGAGCACACGAGCGTCACTTTACGTAAGAGAGACGCAGCTGGAAATTTAATACTTCGATCGCGCCACGTCTCTCAGTATCATGGCGCAGGAGAAACGATTGTATTGCGTTTGTATCGGTACAAGAGAAAGAGAGAGAGAGAGAGAGAGAGAGAGAGAGAGAGAGAGAGAGAGAGAAAGAGACTGCCGTTTCTCTCTTTTCTTTTAACAACAATAATAATAATTACATTATCAGGTCTTTGATAAACGCAGACATTGACACAGACAATTTTCAATGTCTGCATGTGTGGCAAAAGCCGCTACAGAACGCGCCGCGTTCTACTAACACTATCTGTTTGTACATGTTACTTTAATTAAGAGCAAAATATATAGGGAGGGAGGAGAAATATGTCTTCCGTGAAAATTATCCACGGAATAAAAGCCACGATGTGAGATATCGCGGTAATGAGTACAGAAGCTCAGATAACGGAAAATATAATGGGATTCTTATCTAGACGGTCGTAGAATCTTTCAGAGGAAAATATTTACGTGCGATTTGCACGAGGCACGTGAGAGAGATCGATATAACCGATCTCTCTGTCTCTGTCTCTCTCTCTCTCTCTTTCGAAAAGCTCCGTTTTACGAAGCGTAGCCGTAACAAACATGCGGTCTTAATCACGTTGCTGACACAGCCGATATCTCTCGCGAGCTTTTTTTTTCTTCACATCTGTATTCGGGCGCGCCGGTGAGAGAAACTCGATAGTCACTCTTGCGATGAATAATCTCTCTCGTGATTCATGAAACCGATGTCGGTTAGTCATTAGAATTATTCACGTTCTCGCGTACGTTGACTGCGCAAAATTATCTTGAAAACCGTCGCCGCGTTCTCCTCTCGTTCAACCTCCTTCCGATGAATCGCGAGAAGACGATTCAGCGATAATTCGAAGCGATTGACACATTGTCGTCGAATATGCACGATAACACCGACGCTGCTTTATCGTAATTCGATAATTGCGCCGCCATTAACAGCCTCGCTACATAAACGTATGCGAGAATATATAAATTTCTTCATATTTTGTATTTTAGACAAATTATTATCGATCTGATCAAAAATATCACAGTAAAAATATAAAGTAAAAAATATTGTTGAGGAAAAAATTACTTCGCTATCCGCTCAGACTTCTGCGTCGACATTGCATTGTTCAGGTTTCCTCGATCACGTGTTGAGGTTTCGTCGAAGTCGACACATAACTGCGCGTTCATCGAATAATATTTTCGTACAACTCTTCGCGTCCAAGAACAATAACTTCGCGTTCGCAACTAATTTTGGAGGAAAATTAATCGATACTCCCTCGATCGTCGTTGTAACGAATCAGTAAATCACGCGGAGGAAGAGACAGAGAGAAAGAGAGAGAGAGAGAACGATTTCGAGAGCTCGCTTATCGCAATTACCGCATACCGTTATCGTCAGATATTTATACGCATATTAATCTCGCCGGCGGTCGCCCAAGAGCGAAATTCGAAACGAGCGTTTCGACCTCGTACTTTTTTTCCACACGCTTTTGAAAACGTTTCGAAAAAATTCAGACCACACCGCAAAGTGCTGCGGTGCATAAAATGCTTTCCGAGAACTTTCCCTCTTTACGACGACAATGCGCGAAGAGAGGAGAAAAAAAATCGTCTCGCTACTACAATTACATCAATACGTCGTGTTTTTAGAACTTGTTCTGAAAAAACTAACTCTCGATATAAAAATGAGCGCGACAAAAAGCCTCTTTTTCTCGGCGGGTCATTCAAGTTTTTTGCAGCCTCAACACACCATTTAAGAGATTTATGAGAGCCGTAGAAATAGCCGTTCCCCTTTACGGATTACGATGAAAGATGCATCGGCACGTTCGGCGGAAGTCGCGACGCGACCACGTTGGAGAAGGCGACTGTGTATGTGTGTGGGACGATCGAGAGTCGTGCAGCAACAATGCCATTAAGAAACTTCCGCCGAGCGAGTGCGGTAGGTGAGCCGAGAGAATTTTTCGCGTAGGAAACGATCACCTTTTCTCGCGCGCACGATAATAAATGTCGCGATACGCGTTTTATTCGAATACGGTTTCGTCGAAACAAACATCCCGGTGATGACTCACTCGTCGATGATTCTCGCGGAGAGAAATGTATATCGAATGTGTGTGATATTCAATGGCGTCCGCCCCCGGACGATCAGCGGGGAGAACATCCGGGACGATTTGACAAGCGGATTTTGAAATTTTCGAGAGAAAATTTGCTAAAAATCACACGTTTTTATCGAGCGGTTTTATCGTCGAGAAAATCGCTACGTAATGTGTAACACACACGAGGCCAGAGATATAATAGAACGCTGTCCTCGTGTGTGTTACACATTACGTCGATTTGATTTGGCTGTGAGATGAAAACTGCATATCTCTCGTATAAATTTAATTGTACAATAATTAACGTATAAATTTCTCTCTGTAAATTTTCAATTTATTCTTTCAATCGGCGGGATTAAAAAAAATTCAACGGATGCGTGTGCGCGTGGAATTCGCGCGAAAAATACACGCGAAAATAAACCGCCTCGGAACGCGCAACTCTTTCTCTCTGATGCGCGCGACATGCTTTTCGCGTCAAGAAATAGTCGTTGTTCCTTCGGGAACGGACGGCACACACGCGGTTGTAGCACGCGAAATTGGCAGGAAATCAACCAGCCGGAGTGTGACTTAGCCTTCTTATTTTTAGGTCACCGCAATGCGGGCTGGTAGGACGTGTGTGAATATTACACGTGGACGCTCCCCGCCGAATCGGAAATACTGGAAATACCAGACGTGAAATATATGTTGTTGCAGTCCACTTCGATTCCTCGTGCGATTAATCGTGCAACAATGAGAAAGAAGAGATAATGAAAAATCGTATTCAAATTATTCGCGAATCTCCTCGCGTTAACATTCGTGCGTACGCAATAATTAAATCAATACGCTCTCGATAAACTTCGATTGGAATTTCTCCCGGATAATTTATCGCGCTAATTGGAGATAATCAGACAATAATATAACGACCTCGCCGTGCTTCATGCATTTTAACGCGCACGCGCGCATCTCTTACGAGTTGCAATTGCAAAACGCTCTTAGGCGCGGTCCGAAAAATCCAACGCGCAACTAACTGTTACAAGCGCCGCTATACTTCAGCGCGTGCGAACGATTAACGCGCGCAATTTATCTCCCGATTGTAGTGTAAATATTTCGCGCCGAAAATAAGCGCAGTCACTTGTGAATAAACCGCGAATGTATGCACACACACACAGACACCGGAGTCATTTGCAATTTAATCGGCCGGGAACGATCGGCGCGAAAGCGACGGCGAGCGCGGACATTGTGCGAAATCACTTCCTTATCGGCATTAATAATTAATGTGTATGATTCAGAGTGGGTTAATCAGATTTCCGCAAATACCGTAAATCTGATCGTCCGGCTCTGATAAAACGCGCAGCTGTAAGACGCGTAATTTCCGGCGAACACACTTTTCTCGCCGCAAAGGCGAACCCTACCCGACTAAAATCTATCTATCCGTCCGATCTCGATGAAGGAAATCGCACGGGGATATATAGGAGCAACATATTCGCGTACTTGGCGATAAGATCGCATCGCGCAAATTTTTTTTTTGTCTTTTTTTTTTGTTTTCGTGTCCTTATAACACACAGCTGTGCAACGTCATAAAGCGCGCAATTATGAACGGTATCGCGAAGGAGATCGTACATGTTAATTAATAATGTACACATCTGCACGAATATGTAAAACTCGCGAATGCGAGAGATCTCCCAGATTGAAACAAAATTTTTACACTTGCGCGCGAAACAAATATATATTGTAACGAAAAAAATTAATATTTTAATGGGATAAATTAATTTTCGTGGAAAAAATTTCTTTTGTTTCTTTTTTAACCGCAATATGAGACAATAAATGACATTGTTGTTAAAATATAAAAATGTACGTGCTGGAAAAAAAATAAAAAGATTAGATTTGCGAAAAAAAATAACGGAATGTCTTGTTCGAAATTTCAACACACGTGCACCGGGTCACAGATGTAGGTACTTCTCGCCCCTTCTTGCCTTTTCATTCGCACGCACAAAATGTAGAAGAAAGAAACGGAAAAGAACCCGTGGAGAGCTAAAAATAACGAACCCTCGTCTCTTCGTTTCTCCCTCCCTTTTCCTCTTGCGTCCTTTTTCGGTCGGAATCTCCACGAACTTGTCGCCGACGAGTGGATTGTTCAAGGGAATTGCAAAAGTCAAGTTCAGACAGCGATTAAGAAACGACTCCTCGACCAAAAACTTGGTTGTTCTTAGCAAATTTCATTTCTAGGGGATCGAATTCCGCGCGCGTTCAATCTTCATAAAGAAAGTTGTTGCGCGTTATTTATTTCTCGCTCGAAAAAATTTTGTTTGTGCGATTTGATCGATCGCCGAGGCATCCGATTGACGCGATTAATTATTTCGCCACGAGGAAAGTCGAGCGCGAATAAAAAAAAAAAAGAAAACAACGACCGAGCGAAGCTTCGAGCGGATAGACGAGAAAAACTCGGAACCGAGACTCGTTTCTCGTTTTATTCGCTTATTTCTATGCAAAACTCATCGCAGCTGCGACGGATCCGCACGGCGTGGATCGCATCGCGCGTTTGGCGCTTCATTAGCGGCCGATTTTCTCCGCGCGCATTTCACGCGCGCTTCTCTCGCAAACGAGAAGCGCGCCCATTAAAAAAAGCGGGCACGTGCACAAAACGATCGTCGCCGGAAGAAAAAACACAGAACCTTTAGAGAAAAAAGCCGGGCTTTAGAACTCAACGTTTATCGTGCATGCGTTAGAATAATCCCAAGTGAGTGAAAGCTCACCCGATGACCCCAGCACACACACACACACAGATATACGCACACGTACACGCACACACGTGCATCCTCGATCGACGCATGCGACACTTAACGCTTAATTTAACGTCGAGTTAAACTTGACGTAGATAGAAAAAAAAAAAAAAAAAAACGCCGCGAACTCTTACTCTAATCAACTCCTTTCAGCATCCGAATATCAAAGTCCGCTTCTACATTACGTCAAAGATAATACAAAAACAAGAGACAAATTCTTAACAATCTTAGATTTTCCTGATTACCATTTTAATGATTTTAGCGTAATTAAGAGCGCTCGCGTTTAATTGTCAACACAGAAGCGATGCGATCGATAAAATTATATTCTCGTACGTAGTCCTCAAGTTTTAATTACATCTGTCAATTTATAATCAACAAGACATATTTGTTGATGAAAATGAAGTTGATGAAAACGTAATATTGCATTGAATTGAAAATCGATGTGCCGCGTTTCGATTAAAAATTAAAAATTTTAATTCACCAAAAAGCTTTTACTGCTCCCCCGATCTTGCGTGTTTCTCGGAAAACCGCTCGATGAAAAATATGAACACATTTACCCACCTATGAATCTACGACGAGCGCGTAGGCGTGAAATTTCGTGTAATTTCTGTCACATGTGAAACACACACGGTGAAAATAGAACAACGTTCATCGCGTTCCACACCCCACACAGAACAAACGGGAATTTTCTTCGAAGAGGGCAGTTTTCGGAAGAGATAACGAGGAGCTTCCAGAAACGCAGACGATATCCATCTGTCACACGTCTCTCATTCAATTCAGACTTGCGAAATACGAGCGATGTTTTTTTTACTTTCCGGATGTCAGTGTAAAATTACTGACCTTTGTCACTAATGCGATTTCGAACGTAAGACGACACGTAACGAGCACAAAAATAATTTTCAAAAACAAAAAACAAACCATTGAAATTGTACACACACATACACACAAGTTGAAATTTTCCCAAGGCGTGTCTGTGCTTCGAGAGAACAGAACCTACCTCAAAGTCTCTCGCAAGACACTCAAGACGCGCGGAACACTTGCCATCAATCAAGATCGTCTATCCGTGAAAATTCTCCTCGGTGATCAGCGGCGGATAAAATTCGATGATAAATTTGTGCGAGACGCGGAGATCTCAGATTCAGTCACATCGCGGCACACAGACGAACGTCGCGTACACACACAACACGACTGCGGGGATTTACGCGACGGCGGGACGAAGAGGAATTCGCCTCTCTTTCTTTCCGTTTCTCTCTCTTTCTCTGTCTTTGCGCCCTTGAAACTTTTGGTCTACGTGCCTGACCCCCGTTTATCCGACACTGAACCGAACTGCCCTTGACGGGAAGGCTTGACGGTAGCGCAGAAGGAAGGCGGTGACGACGGCGGCGGAGCAGCGACGTGGAGGAGACGAGAGATCTACGGATGGACGGCGGCAGTGGTGGGGTCCCCTAACGAACCCATGCTGCTCGTTTTCACGGGAAGGGGGAGACGATGGTGGTGAACCGGCGGTCGCGGCGCCAGTGAACCGCACGGACAGACGCCCATGGCCGATTGTTCTCCGATCTCACGAATTTCAAGGACGTCTACGCCAAACCGGCTCGTGGGGGTGGCGGACGCGCGCGCCCGCGTGCGCGGGGTGAGAGAGGGAAGATTTAGGAATCCCTTCTTCTTTCATTCGTCCACCGTCTGGTTCTCTTCTCTTCTGCATTCGTCTCTTCTCGCTCTCTCTCTCTCTCTCGAGCTTCAAAGATGGTTCATCCGATTAGTAACCGCCTGCTTCTTTTCTTGTTGCTTTACGTATGTCACGTACAATTGGAGATCGACTTTTCGCTCGTAAATACGCTCGCGTGACACTGGGGAAGGAAAGACGACGGGTTTTCACCTGATTATGTACACACACACACACGTGTGCGGATCGAGTCTTGCGAAAAAAAAATCTAGTGGAAATTACAAATGTTGATTGTCACACGAAGCAACGACCCTCTTGCAGAAACTCGAGTTTTGTGTGAATTTATATATAGCTAGGCGCGCGAGCTTCTTGAAAGAGGATGATGACGCGTTAACGCAGGAATCCGCGCACACAGCGCAGCGCAATGCGCTAAAGCGCACGACGACATTCCTGCGAAATAATCCGCGGAGTGCGGCGCGACGACATTCCTATTAGACAAACTCGTTTTCACGTTCCCGATGACCGGCCGATTGACTTCCGCGATCACAGAAACGCGTGACGCTCCTAGGAATAGGTTGTAAGCCATATAATTAAGTCTAACTCTTTTAGTATTACATGCAGTCAGAATTTAAAAGAATAGAAACGAAGAAAAGAGTAAAACACTCACGTTTTATTAAACCAGACTGTCCAGTCAGTACTTTGACAACATCTCGCGCACTTTTTTTTATAAAAACATTAAAAAAAAAACGGAATTAATAGTGTAATAAATATTATAATTGATAACATCAAACGGGAGAAGCGACCGAGTCTCTCCACCGAGGAAACATCTGCATTCTACATCTCTCGAAGGCGTACAACACCGTGAAGATCGGATATATAGACGATGGCGATTTGGCGAGAGAAAAAAAATCAGAAATTCCAGTCGGATGGCGCATCGCGCGGCGCATTCTTAGGAGAGTCACGCGCAGGCAGAGAGAAGCGAGCCTTGAACCGCAGGTGCGGTCGTCGCGCAACGCTGATTCAAGCGGAAATGCATTACTTATCGGCGCGACACGCGGCGCGATCCTCGCGATTTAAATGTCGTCGAAGAGTTGATCTCGATTTCCCCGATCGAGTATCGACCGCTTGTTACCGCTCACGCAAAATGTGTTCGCGCTTTATTTCACGGAAATGAATGCGCGATTGAAATACCGAAAATATTTGTACACGCGTGTTTGTCTATTGTACATCACGTTGAAAACTGTTTTCTGTGACGCAAATACAAAATTAATAAAAACATCTCGCGACGAGTGTCCGAGTACGTAAATTAAAGCGGCGAATTAAAGCGGCGCTTCCCGACTTTGAGTCTTCTCGTCGAAAATTCTGCAGGCCGGCGAGAGTCGGCCGCGGCGTGAAAGTCGAACGTGTCGACGACACCTTACCTTTAGCGTCGCGGACAGCCGATGTTATATTTCGCGTTGTGGACATATTGTCCGGGCGCGCAAACGGAAATACGTACACACGCACAGAGATAGAGAGAGAGAAAGAGAGAACACACAACGGTGCCGACGATGCGTGCATTCGACCTCGCTTCTTGTGTTCTGCACGCCTTGTATATTCCAAACTGAGAAACACGCGCGTGCGTGCACCACTGCAAAATCGCCGCCGCGACACATCAACAAAAATAGCTTTCCTCCGTCGGCACCGTGTTACTCTTTGTCCGTGCCACACGCAAGTGCCTTATCGCGCGAACCGGCGCGGAGCGGAAAAATTCGGCGAGACCGCGGATCCATCCGACGAGACATTGCGAAGGACTTCCAGAATTTCGCGAGCGGGAGAGACAGAGAGAGAAGACTCCGTCGCGTTCGGCGGCGGTGACGATAGTTTCCGCGAGCAACTGTATGTGCGTGCGTGTATCGTAGATAGATAGAAGGAAACACAACGGCCACGAAGAAAGCACGCACGAACTGAGAAGAGTCGGACGTGAGGAAAGAAAAGGGGAGCAGTCGATGACGGGGCAAGACAGGAGAAAGAAGAGACGGAGGAGAAGGAGGATGTGAGGGATGCGAGAGATAAGAGAAAGGAAGAGAGACAATGACGGAAAGGTGGACCGGCGGAAAAAAAGAGGACTGCGTGCGTATGTGCGAACAGAGAAAGAGAGAGAAAAAGGATCGCAGACGACTGATCAGAGGAGAAAGAGAAGAGAGCAGACACAGAGAGCGGGAGGGAAAGGAGATAGCGGACGTCGTGAGGCCGCACGGCGGTCTGGTGGGGTGGCACAGACAGGGGCGGGGCACGTCGCGCGGAGGGCCCCGCGCCGGACGGACGGGCAGACGGAGGGAAAGAGGAGGGTGCCTAGCAACAGGCCTGCCGGCAGCCGGGCAGAGCAGCGTGATTAAATAAAACCGGCGTCGGGCACGGCGACCCAACAGGCGTTGACATCAGCGCGCACCAACACGCACGCACGCACGCACGCACACGCGGAGAAAGAGACCGGCGAGGCGGCAGAGAAAGAGAGACAGACAAGGGAAGGAAAACGCGAGGAGAGGGTGGAGGGAAGAGAGAGAAGGACCACGCATGAACCCCGACAAACTCCCAGCCCATATGACTGAGTCGCCGTCAGCCGGGTCGACCGCCGAAACGTTCCGACTTTTATGGGAACAATAAATATTTTTGATAGCGCCGAGGTATCGATATACTGTGCGGTGCGAGCGCGAATCTATCAACGACGCGTCGAAAAGTATAAATCGACTGACGAACGGTTTCTTTCGCCAAGGTATTTTTGAAACACCTACCGTATGACGGACATATTTATCATTCGCGTGAATGTTTTTCAGAAGAACCGAGACACAAATGTGAAACGGACAGGAAAAACGAGGCGACGTATTGAAACAAGCAATTTAGGGATATTTTTGTACACGGTGATAGAGTCACACGATGGTAATTAGAGAAACTCGTAAAATATGCGTTGATATCGTCAGCGCGCCTGAAATATTCAATACCGGCGTACACGATCTATCATCGCTTTTCAAATCTATTTCTAACGAGCTATACATCATTGCACATGCTACAGGTGCATCGATTGGTGGAAAAAAATAAAACGCTCGAAACATGTAAAATTGCTACGGTTAATGTTGCTTTGAATGTCTCGAACTAGCGGTAAGTGGGACGACTATAAACCTGAGAGGTTTTATTTGTAAAAGTGAGGAGAGAGAGAGAGAGAGAGAAAAGCTATGTGTTACATAAATCTGTGGATTATCTATGAAGCCTAATATGCAGCTGTGTCAATCGGAAAGAACTGCGTCGAACAAAACGTCTCATTATCTCGACGCGTGGCTCGTGAGGTTGAAACTTGACTAAAAGCAATATTAAAGAAAAAAAAATGAAAGAAAACCAGCTCCGGGTAAGTGCGGTAAACCAAAGTGACGGTGAACCAAAACTACAACAACTGAAAGCCATTAAGAGACCAAGACTTCAAACGCCTACGTGAGAGGAAATTAGAAAACGCGAAAGTCGGATTGTGAGAAATAAAGCGATTCGGATTGTGTTTTCGGTAACTGTTACATATTTATTATCTCTGCCGTTTAATAATTCGACCGTCAGAGAACGGTCGGAATCACGGTCTACGGAAGGCAATTTTTTAATTTTAATTTCCGGCGTCAAACGGATCGATCAATTCAACAAAAAATACAAAAATTTTACCAACGTAACATCGAATTGACTTTGAAAATGATATATTTCTGCTTTCCGAATTTTTCGGCAGCGAACGTTTGCTGTTGACTCGCACCTTCGGAAGCGCGCAACGTGCAAAAAGATTAAACAAATGAAAAAAAGCACGCGAAGGCCACTTTTTTCCGACGCGAGAGAGAGAGAGAGAGAGAGAGACCGCGCGTAAAACACAGCCTCTTATGGCTTCGCGGATTTCGCGAGAATTCACGATGGTCGTTCGTTCGGAGCGACGTACCGAAGGAGGTAAGACTCTGAGGACGACGTCATCGAAGGTCCGACACCTCTGCTTGGCCTTATACAGATCGTCGACGTCGTCGCCGCTGCCGCCGCCGTCGCGGCACCTGTTTCGACGTACCGGATCTCCTTGCGAGACCGGCTGCAGCGCACAAAGACCGGGATCTACGCCGTATGCTTAATTACCGTACGAGCAGAGCACACGTGGATGTTATTTGTTGTAATTACCGGCTTAATTACCTGACCGCAGCACCCGTGCGCGCATTGAGACATAAACACGCGCGCGGTCGCGGAGACGGCGTCGCCAAACATAGAAGCGAGCGGATTAAACGAGGGGATTGAAACCCGATCGTTTGCATACTGATATTCTTGTTTAAATTTGCGTGTGTGTGCGCGCGTGCGTTTGAAAGTGGAGAGATTACTTTTCCTACGCGTGGTTAAAATTCTCGCGATATTAAAACAATCGCGAACAAACGATCTCGTAGCAAAATGGTATCTGAAGCCTGATATAATAAATTGATACAAATATGTTCGATGTTTGTTTACTCAAGAGGCGGGAGAAAAGTTTTTTACCGGAGATAAATGTTGTGCAGTCGAGTTCTCTTGAAACTCCTTCAATAGATCACGGGAATAATACGTGAGAATTGTATTTTATCTTATCGCGTGCGTGTTATAAAAATTATTTCAAGTTAAAAGACCAGAGAGAGAAGGGAACACAATGAAATCGCGTGAAGGTACACAATTTTCATAAGCTCTTTTTCGCGACGTCGAGAAGTTACTTTGCACGCGACCTCGCCTTAAAATATGGACCAAAAGAGACATGAGCGACGGATAAACCGCGGATTATCTCCGACGCGCGCGTATCGTTCAATTTATCGTTCGTTTCGAGAAAAGTCTTATCTCCTCACATGTGCAATATAAATGTCACCAGCGAACAGATGTCCGCTTCGATGAAAAAAAAAAAATTCTAAACAAAAAGAACTGGGTTTTCTTCGTGCACATTTTTTCCGTCGTTCGAAGCAAGAGAAGAAGTGCGTCTACATCGAGGTGTGTATTGAAGGAAAAAGGGGAAATTCGAAAGGATATGCGATAGCTAAACCCAGCACGTCTACGTAACAGAAGATCTACCGCTCTCGCGCGATCCCAGAGTCACTTCGAGTCGCGCGCTAACGACCTCGGGAAAAGCGACGGGATCGAGAAATCTAATTGTTAAGCGAAATGATGAAATTTCCCGCGAAAACAGGGTAAAACTATAGCGGCTCTCGTGCAAACAGTATTTGATAATAATGCAACTCTGTGCGCACGGCATTACGAGATACAAGCCGGGGAAATTGGCAAGTCAAGCATAACCGAGTCGCCGAAGAAACGACACGCCTCGAGCAGTCAATTTGCTTATGATTTTCCGCTTTTCGTATGGGGCGCAACTACTTTCTTTTCACCGTCGCAGTTGACGTGATTGGCCACTACTACGTGAGAAGTACAGCATGCAATCTCACACAAAGCGGCGAGTTTTTTGCGAGGAACAATCGAAAAGGTTGCTATCTTCTAACTCTAATAAATAAATAAAACTCGACAGTCAAGAAATAAATTTCGCCGTTCCGTTTCGCTGAAAGCTACAAGCTCTGTAATTAGCAGGGGGAGGGGGGGGCAAAAAATCTACTTCAGTCGACTTGGACCAGAGATTGTTTGTCTCGTTTCTAAGTCGCTCGCGCGCGCACAGTATACATCTAGTAATGAAACACGATTAAACGACATTTCAATCGTCCGACGTAAGAGCGTTGATCTCGTCCGACGCGCCGGGGAGAGGATTCAAATTAATTCTTTGTTCACGCATTAAATCGCTCACGAGGCGTTTCATCGTGTTAAATTTCTCAGCGCGATTGTCTGACGAATATATATATATATACGATGACGACGAGAATTTTCCTGGAGCGACGTCGTTATCTCTTCTACGATATATTTTTACATCACACATATAAGTACGTACGCGCAATATACAAAACATTAGGCACGCGCGCGTCCGAAACAATTCCGCAAAATTATTTCACAAACATCCGAGCCCAAGGTCGATCCCCGGTGGGATTCGTCAAACATTCGCGCATTCTGAAAAGTTTTTCGTGTAACCTTCTGGAAACGTTCCTACATGGTCGTCCTCTTTTCAAATTACCGACACGACCATGGTCCAGAAAGAGAGAGAGAGAAGGAAAGAGACAGTTTGCGCGAGTCAGCAACACCGAGCGACGCCGACGACAAACGCTCGACCTTCGCTCGCTTACTTTATTTATCAAAGCTGTGCACAGCAATTGTGCCGTCCGCGTGTACAAAAAAAAAAAGCCATCGACATTTTCACACATACCGTCGCAAATACAAAGTACAAGAAATGTGACGAGTGCGCGAAAACACAGAAGATTCTCACGTTACACGTGTTGATGCGTAACGTTTAGGTGTGCGCAATTAACTAATGAAATAATTTCTAGATAATTGCTAAACAAATTGCCGTTCTGTGCTAACGCGACACAAAACACTTCGCTTAAAAACTTCTCCAAAACGACTTTTTTTTTTTTTTTAGAACTGCTATAATTTTAACGTGCGCAGGAAAAAAAGGAGCGGAGAAAGATTGAAGTTGCAAAACTACGTAAAATCCAAAATCTACTAATCGAACGTTGCCGGAAGCATCTTGCTTTCTAAATACAAATTGCATTCTTCGCGTACCAGTCAGCATATGTTGTTCGCAACGACGTCGATACACGTTCTCAATGCCGCGATGTCGTCGTCGTCGTCGTCGTCGTCGTCGTCGTCGTCGCCGTCGTGCACGCGGCACCGTCGGTGTTGCAAGGCAAAAGGGAGAATCAATATCGCGTATAATATAAAGGGTACTTACCTGGAAACCATGCGCACGTGCTTGTACACCGCGTCGATCCACGGAGATTGTGCCAGACGGCGCGCATTGTGTGCCGGCGTTTCTGTCTCTCTATACCTCTTTTCCTCGCGACGGAGGTTTTCGACACCCGTTGATCGAGATCTCTCTTTCTCTCTCCGTCTCTCTCTTACTCGGGCGTTGATCGACGGCACTTGTTCATGAGGTCACTCGTTAGAGCGCGTTACCGGAGATACTTTTTTCCCCGTTCAAACTTTCGACTTCGCATCCACGACGCGGACGACGAGGGACCGAGTTCCCTTCGAGGGAAGGAAGTGAAAGAGAGGGCGAGTCGGTGCGCGCGCGCGCGCGTGCGTGCGTGACAGTCGAGAGGGACTTTCGAGAGCTCGATCCTTGCTCGATCGTTCGTTAACTCGCCCGTCGGCGCGATGCGACACAACGCGACGTTACCGTGCCGCCGTCTCGGCAGCGACTTCCTATCGTCTTCACGTGTCCCCGCCCCCGCAGTGGCCAGTTTGCCCGTCGCTCTCTGTCCCCCCCCCTTCAGTCTCTCTATCTCTATCTCCCTCTCTCCTTTTCGAGCGCGAATGATGCGCCTCTCACCGTTCGTTGCAAGGGGAAGAGAGACAGAGACAGAACAGATAAAGAAAGATTCGCGAGAGATTCTCCGGATTCTCGAAAAGAAAAAAAATACGTGCCTCTTTTTCTCCGTTTGATCGCGGTCCCACACTCTCTCGGCGTTTTGAACACGATCGATTCTCGAAAATAATCGACGACGTGAGGATCTCATTTAGCGCTAAATGGCACATCTTTTCTCTATTTGAAACTCCCGAGTGAAAGAGCCGCGGTCTCACGTAAAAAGAACAGATCTCTTTCTTCTCATTTCTTTCTCTCTCTTTCTCTGTCTCGTCGTTCTTGTTATCTCTTTCCTCGTTGCAATCGGGACCAAGTGCAAATGGCTGCGTTTTAACACGTCACCAACACTCGCAATTTGCGCGTCTCGCGTTACCGGTATCTAGAGACATACGCGAATATCTCGCATTCATATGTACATACATAGGTATTATACGTACATACTGACATATATGTGTATACATATATATATATGATGGCCGGCGGATATCCGGACTGCACACTTATGAACTCGTGGAACAGCCGGTCTCTCTGGCTTCGCAGATCGGTTCTCCGAACAGGAATCGCGAAAAAAGAAGAGAGTGACAAAAAAGATTAGAAAAAAACACAGAAGACAGAGAAAGAGAGAGACAATGGGCGAGAGAGAAGACGGTCGAGAGACGTGAATCGAGTTGAGAAATCGGAGCGGACGAAATGATATATCGCGAAAAACGGATCTCTCTCGACACGAATGAATCGCGAGCGGTGTGCGTGTGCGTCTATGTGTGTAGGTATCTTGCGATACGGTGCGCAACGTTACGTAGCAGATCGAGAATTCGAGAATGAAGCGCGTTAAAATACCTCTCTTCACGAACCGCCGGCGACGAACTGGCCGATCGGGCCGTTCCACGGGCTTGCTAAACTCCACCGGCTCGTGGTGGCGCGCGCCGCTACTAACCGTTCTGCGCGGTGACGGCTGAGCGTGAAGTTTGCGCCGGCCGGCCGGCCGGCACGATCCAAGCCATGGCGGGTGCGCACGAGACCGATCCGGAGCCGCCCGAATTCGACCGGAAGCCCGGCGTCTCGAGAAGAGAAGCGGCGATGCGCGTCGGAGCTTTGTACTTTACGCCCATCTCATCGGGAATTCCTGGTCGGAATAGCATCGCCAGTCCGTTCTTTATTCGCACGCACCTACGTACGCACCCGAGGTACGTTAACGACGAAGGAGCCGGTATATGCCCGCATCGACTGAACATGTTTTCACGATGACACACGATGATCTCGCGAATGTGCCGCTCCGTCGAGCGCACACAGAGACCAGGTAAATCACAAGTAAATATAGTTTTTACATATACAAGGAGATATTCCGTTTGAACAACACACGATCGAGCGAGCTTTCGCGACCGTTTGATGCAGGCGCATCACGCACCATTAATGCACTGCGGTGTATACGAACGCACGGCGCAATCTGCACCGCGCATGTAGACACACACGTACACGAGCCGACGGAGAGTAATCGAGAGAGGTGTATGGGTGTAGGGGTAGGTACGGAACGTACGCGCATATAAATGCGAGAGTGTGTGCACGGGGCACGTGCGTAAGTATGCGCTATAGTGTGTGTGCGAGGCCACCGACCGCTGCGCGGCCGAAATTTTCTGCAGTCCGTGTTAAAGACCGCCGCTCCGCCGTGCCGGCACGGACAAAGCTCGCGGATGAAATTCGGCTGGACGAAAATGAGCGAGGGAAGGGCGTATTGAGGGCAGACGAGGGAAATGAAAGAATTCGAACGGAAAGACCACGTATAGTAACTTGTTTATCATTTTCTTTCGCGGAAGAAAACGAACTGACACAGATTTTACTGATATGTTTTGCCTCGTGATTTTAGATAAAAATATATTCCATCGTGTAATTGTAAAATCGTGTCGTTGCTCGGATACAAGAACTTTCCTCGCGTAACTTCTGCTCGTAATTAACAGCTAAAAAGCGCATTCGGTACGCGTTAACGTTAAAACACTGATAACGCAGGGGAGAAGAAAACGAGAGCTGTGCAGCGGCAATTCACAATCGAGAAAATAGCGTTTCTTTCAAGAGAGAGAGAAAGAGAGAGATTGAAACCCGCCAGGAACGCGCTTGTTCTCGTTACAAATAAATTTTACGCACTCGCGTCGGCGGGTTTCTCGACGAATCATCGGTTGTAACCGCGTGTAATTTTAGACGAAAAGTTCCCGACCGCTCGATCATATCTTCTCTCTTCGCCGGGAATTCCCCCGGAGAGGGATTCCCGAGAATTTTGCGTTTTCGCCGGGGGCGAATCTCGGGAGAGAAGGAGAGTTTGTTTGCGATTGCGCGAAAACAAACGATAATCGCGATAATTGAAACGATTCCGCGAAAAAACATTCTCTTCTCGCGGCGTGTTCCTTTCGCCGTAACTACGAGAGAGTTACACGCGGTATCGAGCGTTTTAATGGCCGACCCGTATCGGGATGCGTCGCGTGGTGGTAAAAGTATCTGGGACAATACATGTATTCTCTTTCTTTCTTTCTCTCGGGCCGCTGCCGTCGTGAACAAATATGGAACCCGTGCATGAGAAATAGCGCGCGCTCGATGGCAGTAATAAGTTATTACATGCGCACACAATCGTCATCGGATCTCGCGGCGTTCAAGGGAGAAGTTACGTTCTCTTTCTCCTACTCTCTCTCTCTCTCTTCGCAACATTTAATAAACTTTGTGTCACTTCTCTCGTGTAGACACTAAGCTTACGCGATGAACTCGGCATTCGAAGCCTTGACATTTTTGCGTGGCAGAATCGTATTTTCTCCAATTAAGCTTTTAATTCGGAACAAGGCGGAGAAAAAGACGAATGAAGTAAATGTCCTAGATTTGTCACGCTCCCTCCTCGCACACCTCCTCCCGTGGCCGACCGAACGATCGATATTTTGCTTCTACATTAAAGAAACATAAATCGGCATTGCATTTCCACAAACGCGGTCTTACGTAATCGACGTAATATCTCTCGATATATCTCTGTCGATCCGATCTGTCGCGGAGCGACGACGTCGTATTACGTGTAACACAACAACGCACATTACCCGTTATTATGCGATCTTGTGCAACTGCAGGCAGGAGTCCTGGCGCCACCTTCGTGTCCTGCGGTTCGTAGCAAATTCTAACATTCGCAAAAGCGGCACGACATGTTTTCGCAATCGATATTGTCCCGGGGACGAGAGAAGAGAAATGCTTTTTCTCGTTTCTTTTTCCCTCCTCTCTCTCTCTCTCTCTCATCGACAAACGATTCCCGAGAAGTAGAAGAAGAGACAGGCACACGAGACAAAGTCGAATGCAAATGCGACTAATAATATGCGAGAAACGTTATAAAGGCACTCGACGTCAAAGGGTACGGGGGCGGGTGCTTTAAGCGGCTGCATTTAGAGCCAAGAAGAACGTCGGCGCCCCGCCGCCTGTCGCCCGAGCCCCCGTTGTCGTTCGTTTAACAAGACGGCCGATAAACTCTTGACGATTTTAGTTATGCGTCCGCGAGTGCGCACAAAGAAGACTCTCTCTCGATCCTTAAGGCTCGCGTTAGGGACCCTAACAAGATATCCGACCGTTTATTTGCACGCGGAATTATCGGCGATCAAATAAATTTCAGCGTTCTCTCACGGGGAGAGAAGAGTACGCCTCGAGGATGACTCCGGCGCGAGAGGAAAACTTGTTCAAATTGTTCCAATTGTCATCGCCCCGGGAAATAAAATCTCCGTTTCGTCGATCGCAATCGATCTCGCACAGAACGTCATTAACACACACACACAGTTTCCTTCGTTTATACGCTTTTCCAACTATTTCCATATCTATCGTTCAAATGGAAAACGTGACAACTTCTTCTCTACACGTTGTCGGAAAGCTTTTTACCATTCGATAATCGAGACGGGAACGCGAGATAGTAAAAATACCTCTTTTTTTTTTCGAACGCGTATTCTCTTCTTCCACTTACGTGCTACCGGCGATCCGGTCCGGGTCCACTCGTTACGTATGGGGGCCTGATATCCGAACCGTTACGTGCTTCCGCGCTGCTACACGGTCCGAGGAAATCTTCGAGACCAGTTAAAAGGCACGTCAATGACTTACGAAAGATAGCACGGAACTCGAGATAGTCACACGCGTGCTCTCTCTCTCTCTTTCTCTCTCCTTGTGAAATGCCCGCGGTCGTTTGTTTTTCTTAAATCCGCTCTCTTACCACCCGCACGATCGCCTGCAAGATTCTTTTGTTTGCGCGAAGATGTACGGTGGATTGGATTTTTCGCTAGAACAAAAATTACGAACAACGTCTATTAATTTTTACACCTTGAAGAGATTCACTATGTTGTAATTAATCTCATTTCGCACACGTAAATTTGCGTTTTCTGAACAAACGTTTGTTGTTACGACGACAGTGTTTCTCCTTCGGCGTCGAACTCACGACTGGTGGTTGAAATCGGCTCTTCTCGATCGTTCTGTTCACGAAATTCTGTTCTGCGCACAGCCCGATCACGTGTAAATATGTTTTCGATACCGGTAGAGACACGTGTACCGCGCGAAACAAACAAGTAGTTGGGTCGAATCTCTCACGAGAATAACATAACAGAAGCACTTTGCGAAAACGTGCAAACGGAAAATTTACCGATTTCAAGTTTAACTTCAAAATCCACACACACAAATTTTGTAAATCGTACAAATACATATTTTTTTTTGTCTTCTCCGAACAATATGTAATCGAAGATTGACAAATAAAAAAAAAACTGTAATATCGTAAAGAAAAATACGTACATTTGTCACCGTGTCAAGAAGGGAAGGCAAAAGGTTTACATGTATGTGCATTATATATTCGGCGCGTACATCATTCCCGGGATGACAGTCGCACGCAGATGAACGAGAAAGCGTCGCTTGGAAATTTTCCGATAGCCAGCGGAAATCTCCCGGGGGAAATCAAAGGGTCTGCGATCGTTGTTGCAAAATTTCGACAAATAAAAACCTCGCTCGACGGAGCTTCCAGGAATTTTACACGATATCTCGGCACGCGTAACGCGTTTCTCTCTCGCTTACGACGTGATCGGAAATACATAGCGTGTGTTCCGGAATCGCGGAGAGACTTGATACCTCCCCCCGGTATTTAATCGGACTCAACTGTTGCGGCAACGCGAAATTTAATTTCTCGAAGGTCGTTAACGGGAATTCAATGATGACGATCTGTCGGAATACGCGTACAACGAATCAAAATCGAAAGAGAAGACTGACCCGAGCAGTTTACGAAGACTGCGGTTCTCGTGCGCGGAATTCGCTCGTGCGAAATCGAGGTGGTTCTTGCATAATTCGCGAAAAACCAGGTGGCGTAGTTTCGTACGAACTGCGGCGACAGAATTGCGCAGATGTCAAACCGAGAGGGCGAAAGGACCTGCACGAGCACGTGGACGGTTGACAGCAGGACGAGGAGGGAAAAAACAGAAGGCAGAGAAAGAGACGGAAGAAGAGAAGAGACGGAGACTGGAAGTGTGCAGAGACGAGATGAAGCGAGACGGGTGGCTTTGTGCGTGATACCGAACAGAAAGAGAACTTACAAGGGGGATAAAGGCAGCGAAAGAGAGATAGAGGGAGAGAGAGGGAATAAGAGAGCGAGACGGGGAAGGAGATCGGGTCCTTCACCCGACGAACAAACGGAACGCGAATAGCTCGTCGCTTCCACTGTCGAGAGATTTGCTTACTGTCGTACACCCGACACTCTCGCGTCCCGGTGCTCTCGATGTCCATCGCGATTATTATCGCTCTGACATCGCCCATTACGCAGTATGAATACGAACGCGCGTTGAACTCGTGCGCGCACCCGGGCACTGATTTGCCGTCTTCATAAAATATCAGAAACAGCGCGTGCATACGCCGCTCCACGCGTTCATTCCATATTTATGCGCGCCTTTTGTAAATTCAGCTTTTCATAAAGCTCTCTCGGTCGGTTTTCTCTCATCAGAGAGAGAGAGAGAGAGAGAGAGTAACCGTTTGTAGTACAAAGGCTTCTCGTAAAAAAGGTTGAATCTCTCTAAAGAGTCCCCGCGACATTCATTAGTTCCTCTTTCTCTAATTACTCGTGTATAAATGTGGACTAGATGAAAAAAATTAATTAAAGAAATGAGGGATGGAAGGGAGAGAGAGGGAGAAAAGCGCGGTGCGATCTTACGGTGTGAAAAGCTTCGCAGAGTAACTTCTCCGCGACTAAACGCGCATAAACTCAAGTGGGATAAAAGCCACAATGTGATTACATTTTTTAAACTTCAATAGTATCGGAAGTTACAGCGACGTCATTTTGCACGGGAAGATAATTGATCAATTGCCGGAAATGCATCACTGCGCGCGCCTATCGGTTCTTGTCACTCGCGTGTAAAAGCGAAACGAAGTCCATCTCCGAGATATACGTGGCGTATATCTCGACACACGAAGTCTTAA